>OVBA01002292.1:0-30651 GCA_900406435.1 Lepidium aucheri | reverse complement strand
GTTCTGACGTTCATTACGTTACTTGTTAAAGCAGAATCATGTTGATGTTCTTGCTTTGTTTGAAACTCTAGCGAGTGGGGCAAATGCTGGACGCATTTGCCATAATTTGAGTTTCAAGAACAACTTCCGAGTTGATTCTATAGGGCATAGCGGAGGGATTTGGCTCTTATGGAGGACGAGTGTGGGGAAGGTAACTATTGTCACTAGTACGGATCAGTATATACATACTCAGATTGGTGAAGAGGAAGAGGCCTTTCATCTAATTGTTGTATATGCTGCCCCGTCATCTAGTAGATGTAGTGAACTTTGGGATGAATTAAGTGCAGCCTGCATGAATATTCAAGTCCCATTTTTTGTAGGAAGCGACTTTAGTATCATAGTTTGTCTTGATGAACGTACGGGTGGTAATGGTAGTCTTTCACAAGACTCTATGCTGTTTGGGGAGTGGATCCATTATGATTCTCTGATTGATATGGGCTTCCGAGAGAATCGTTTCACATGGAGAAAAGGACGTTCGAAGAACACTTATATAGCTAAACGACTTGGCATAATGCTTTGTTGTGCGACAGCCAGGCTGAGATGGGTAGAAGCCATGGTGTCCCACCTCCCTTATCTTTCATCTGATCATGCACCGTTGTTTGTAGAGCTATCTCCGCGTCGATCTACTAACCCGTGTCGCCGGCCTTTCCGCTTTGAAGCGGCTTGGCTGAAACACGAGAGCTTTACGGATCTTCTTAATAGCTCATAGAATCATGACATCTCTACAGAGTGAGCACTTACTAATCTTCAAGCTAGATTAAAGATGTGGAACCGAGAGGTGTTTGGGTATATCACACGATGGAAAGATCAACTTCTATCGGAGCTTAAGGTTGTCTAATCGGCAATTGAAAATGCAGTCTCAGACCCACTTTTGGAAAAGGAGAAAGGTTTGATTCTAAGACCCAAGGAAGTGCTAGAACAAGAGGAAATAATTTGGTTTCAGAAGTCAAGGGAAAAATGGATAACTTTGGGAGACAGAAACACGAAATTTTTCCATACCTCTATGGTTATTCGACACCATCGGAATAGAGTTGATATGCTGAAAAATGCTCAAGATGAATGGGTCTCGGATTCTCACAGTTTGGAAAGTATGGCAAAGACTTTTATAAGGAATTATATTCGTGTGGTGATGTTGTTTCCATAGCAGATCATCTTCCATTAGCAGGATTTCCTCATCTCTCAGTTCATGATAGAACCGAGCTTGATAAGCCGTTTACGCCATGTGAGATTAAAGCTATGGTTTTTGCGATGCGTAAGTTTAAAGCACCAGATGCGGATAGTTTTTCTCCAGTATTTTATTAAGACTGTTGGGAAATTGTTGGTCATTCGGTTATTCGACTCGTGCTCAACTTTTTTGTATCTGGTCACATGCATACGGGATTAAATGAAGCTATGTTGATTTGGATACCTAAGATTGCAAAACCAGAAGTATTATCACAGCTCCAACCTATTAGCCTTTGTAATGTCCTCTTTAAAACCATAACAAAGACGATGGTCACGCGTTTAAATCATATTATGACAAAGATCATTATTCCAACCCAACCTAGCTTTATCCCTGGAAGGCTTGGTACCGATAATATCTTGGTTGTTCAATAAGCCATTCATAGCATGGATAGAAAGACCGGAGAAAAAGCTTGGATGCTATTGAAGCTTGATCTTGAAAAAGCTTATGATAGAATCAGCTGGGATTTTTGGAAGAAATGTTGAAGGCTGCGGGCTTGTCCAATTAGTGGACTAGATGGATTATGCAGGCGGTTGTAAGGCTTGAAATGAGTCTGCTGTGGAATGGGGAGAAAACATCATTGTTTATTCCTGGACGTGGCCTTCGTCAGGGTGATCCTTTATCTCCATATTTGTTTGTTCTTTGTATGGAAAGGCTATTTCATTTGATTACTGCTGCAGTAGATTCGCATTAATGGAAACCTATGAAAATCGCTCGTGGGTGTCCCGGTTATAACATCTTTGCTTTGCTGATTACTTACTTCTATTTGCGGAAGCTTTAGTGTCACAAATCAGAGTCATTCGAGATGTTTTGAAGAGGTTTTGTGATGCTTCTGGGCAGAAAGTAAGCTTTGCTAAGTCCAAGAGTTTTTTTTAAGAATACATCTCGTACGTAGGCTTCCTCAATAACCGTAGAGAGTGCTATTCAACAAACTCGAGACTTGGAGAAATATTTAGGCATGCCGGTAATTCAGAAACGGTTGTCAAAGAACATGTTCTCCGATGTTGTTGAAAAAGTTTCATCTCGGCTTGTAGGATGGAAGAGTAAATGTCTCAGTTTTACAGGGAGGATAACGCTAACAAAGTCGGTGCTGAACTCAATCCCAGGTTATGTCATGAGTACGATTCAACTTCCAACTTAGACTACTTTAGAGCTTGACAAACTCTCAAGGAACTTTCTCTGGGGGAGCACTCAGGAGAGGAGGAAGCAACACCTTGTCAGCTGGAAGAGAGTGTGTAGACCTAAAAAGGAGAGAGACCTTGGTATTCGATCTACTAAGAATATGAATCTTGCCCTTCTTGCAAAAATAGGTTAGAGATTACTCAAAAACCCGACTGGTTTATGGGCTTCCTTGCTTAAAGGGAAGTATAATGTTACGAATATAAGAGATAAAAGGGGGTTGGTACCAACTAGATGTAGCTCATCAACATGGCGCAACATTCTTTTGGGTATGAAACAAGTGGTAATCCCAAGTCTAATGTGGCTAGTTGGCGATGGGAAGGAAGCTCGTTTTTGGACTGATTGCTGGCTTCGAAATGAGCCTCTACTAGGCTCGGAATCACAAAGACACTTAGTAACAAATATCAATGCTAAGGTATGTGAGTTCTGGTGTGAGGGACAAGGTTGGAGAATGAACTCCCTTTCGTCAATTTTATCAGATACGGATCAGCTGAGACTTAGGTCTAGAGTTGTTGACAATATCTCTGGTGCTCGGGATATGATAATTTGTGAGGCAATGAAAGGCATTTAGAGACGTTTGGTCCCGAGTAACCTGCTTCATGAATTCTTTAATATGTCCTTGTTAGAATGGCTCTTCAGGAACATTGGGGATCATCGACAAGTGCATGAAGGGTAGTGGAATACTATATTCTCCTTGTCAATATGGTGGGCATGGAAATGGAGATGCTATAATGTTTTTGGCTCCACATTTACTTGGAGGGATAGAGTTCGGTTTCTCAAAAATCTTATATTGAGGGTCTTATACCTTTTGCTCGACAAAAAAAAAAAAAGAAAGAATCTAAAGATTCCTGGTATATCTAGCTGGCATGGCAGTGGAGTCGAAAATATAAACTCTTAATTCCAATAATATAATGAAATAATGCAAGGTGCGAGATTATCAATCGATCCATGTGGCTCTCTTCTCAATGTACCAAAAAACCAGAAAACAGTCACATGAATAAAACTGGCTCAAATTAGGCTTTTATACAAAGACACTTACGAAATATATTACTGTAAATAGACTAATTAATAATTTCATAGTATATATAAAAACACACATTACAATAAAGAGATAAATTGTATATCATATATTGTATGTCAATAAGTATTAAAGTACCACGTTAAATTATTTTATGCCAAATGTCCGTCTAATTCTACATATATGAAATTTCGTCAATTTTTTTTACATCAGGTTAAGTATCTATATTTGAAAAGATTAACGTCTTTAACATTATACTAATATAAATGTCTCGAACCAATTAATCTAAAGACAATGTTTTAACTTTTAAAACACAAATCGATCTGCATTTAGGTTGTTGTTAGTAATAATATAAAAGATTATTATAATTTATTAATAAGTGTTTTTAAAAAAAAAAATATTTGGTAAGTGGTTTTAGAATTTTATAATTGGTTAAGTATATAGAACGTTATAATTTCAACGATAAAAAATTAAGATAAACAAAATTTATATAACGCAATTGGGTTTGCGATGCCTAATTTGGTCTAACCAAGAGAATCTCTTCGTACGAGTGGCTGAGCTGTTGATGTATTAGATATCTAGTACAATTTTTTTTATATATAAAACGAAACCAATAATTATATGTTGACAACAAAATATAAGGGGTGATAATTCTATGCACGTGGATTTATGAATGTATTTGGATAATAATTCTAGTCATGTAGAAGAGAGTATTCTTAGTTTTGACCACAAATTTTTGGATAATGTTTTCGAGTTTTACGTAATTAAGTTTAAATTTCATGGCTATGTGTTTTCTTCCGTTAATTGATATTTTTGTGTGACAATGATAAATAGGTTCTGTATAGTGATTAAGGCTAGTGGTGATAGTGAACTTGGTTAGGTTGGTTATAGTAGCTAGTTTGAAGCCTAATTTAGGCGTATAAATTGAATTAAGACATAACCATGATTAGACACGATGGGGACTAACTTATTTTATAGATCAGTTTGGAAGCATTGAAAAATCCTAACAGCCACTAAAAAACATAAAACCAAATGAATGTCAGTTTATTCGTGTAATGATTTTTTGTATATACGTTTTTTTATTATAAAAAATTCATTATATCAACGACATGATACAGTTTTTATATTGTTAAGCATAACACTCGATGAGATAATATATGGTTTTGTTGAACCTATGGGGTGTATCTTTCCACAATATATACATTATTATAGGAGGGCCCAATTGATATTTAAAAGACCCAATTGACAGTTAAAAGGCCCAATTAGAAGGTAAAAAACAAAAGAGCAATAAAATGAAAAGTTGAACAAGATATGATTGATGTTCTGTAATCCGAAGGTAGAGGCTCATACTCAGTTTCACTTGCAGAAGATAAGAAACAATGTCTGTGTCAGCCATCTTTGGCACCGGAATCGCCACCGTCGCTGCTTCACCGGTTCTTCGTCAATTTCAGGTTCCGAAATTGGGGAATGGAGGAGGATTGGGGATGGTGATTGAGTGTTCGTCCAGGCCGCAGAAGAAATCGACAGCGCATCACAGGAAGTCAAGGCCGAAGAAGACTCAGCCTTGGGACATTAAGAGGAAGCCAACTGTTTATGCTCCTCTTCCTCCTCTCCCGGCGGAGTGGTCCCCGTACACTCTTGCTTCCGACGATGGTGGTGTCGCTACAGCCACCGTCTCTCCTGTCGGAGATTCGGTTTCAGGCGCTGTCTAGTTATGAGTTATCTGCTGGTATGACTGTAATTTAGTTTGAGAACTTATGTTGGTGTTTTTGTTTCTGTTTTCGTATTTCTGTTTCTCTGTTGTTTATTGGGCTTATGTTTGATTGGAGAATGAATGGACCAACATTCCGAATATTCATGCTTCAACCTTTCCTCTCTTTTGGGTTTTAAATGTCTTAACTTCATCTTCTAAATCTAAGTTTTTATAGTTTATCGATTCGTGAAAATGTAGCTATTGTTTTGGATAAAAAGTAGGCGTGCTTAATTAGATTTGGATGACACGAGTTTTAAGTGTTTGCAACCTAAGTGCGATATGGAAACCAAAGCACAATGGTATCTGTTTTGTGGCGCTTGATGCTGCTCGCTACAGTAAATTGCTCTCCGTTTGCGAGCATAGCAATTGGAATACAGGAGTGCAGTATAGTAAGTACCACACATTAGGGCAATTAAAGCCTTTTAGTTTTCACTTACATCGGATTCAGGCGAAACGGCAAAACGCTCATGTTCTTAGTGCAACATTTGGTCCTCTTGTAGAGTTTATGCCGAGTGCTCTAAAGTTTTGATAGAATTTCAGCCACAATTTCAGCAACAGATCTATCTTGGTCTTTGTTGAGGTTTCCTTTCAATGGGTCTAGTACGCGGGCAACTCGGAGACTTGAGAGGATTGATTAAAATCGATGGCTCAAAATTTCATAAACACACCAACATCACACCCTGAACCATTCTTTAACACCCTAAACGCCCAAGCAAGTCATCTATAAATTTAACACCGAGAGAGATGTCCAAAACGTAGACAACAATACAAAGAGTTCATTGAATAGAATTGTTTGCGAACATAGGTAATCTGCAAGAGTTTTTGGGGTAGAAATTATTGACTTTAACACAACAGAATGGGAAATAAAAACCAGACGTTTAGGAAGAATATGCTTCACTTGGGATACTAGTTGCCAGAACTTTCAATGTAGGTAAGCAGATCTGCCACTGGCCCTTAAAGAATTTTATCACCATTTGCTTGATCCTTGAAATAACCATTAGCACTTAAACTTTCGTTTATGTTTTTAGAACCTTTGACTTTGTCTTTCCTTGGGAATATAACGTGGTTCTCTTCAGGATTAAACACAAAACTGAAACCGGATTTCAAAACTTCAAACCTAGCTTCTCCATCTGTACCAATCTCAAGTGATGCCTTGGTTGGAGCAATTTACACGGATCCTGGCCTTCAAGAAGCTTTTTGTCAAAACAGTCTGAGTAGCCAGTAAAGACATGATCTGACTCAACCGTATCTACTTTGTTGTCTTGTTCAATCAAGTAATGCTGGTGCAAGAGCCCTCCCCAACTTTTTGCTCACAAGAGAATTTGGCAGTCAAGTTGGCATGACTTTGCAGTTCGGGATTGAGACAACAACACATAGGGCTATACCAGAATGTCTATTGTGATTCCAGTGTGCGGGTAATTCAAACTCCACCATAGAACCAACTCCTTCGTGACAAAACCATGAAGGTATTTCACATCCGGGAAAGCTAGTGCAGAACAAAATCTCGGGAACACAACTCTGCGAAGTTATACAAAGTGAAAATCATTAATTTTGGGGTCAACAAATTTATGCAAATGGAAAATCTCAGACAAAGGAAACGGTTAGGAATAAGTGAATAGCTATTGTTAAACTCATGACCTGAAGTGTGAATTGT
The DNA here is from genome assembly GCA_900406435.1 of Lepidium aucheri. Taxonomy (NCBI): domain Eukaryota; kingdom Viridiplantae; phylum Streptophyta; class Magnoliopsida; order Brassicales; family Brassicaceae; genus Lepidium; species Lepidium aucheri. Next base: position 23,786 of record OVBA01002292.1, on the reverse strand, counting down.
AAGCAAGAAGACATTGAGATGAGTGAGGCACAAGTTATACTCGGAAAGGAGAAGTAAAAACTCATACCGTACAAGGCAGGGTGACTTGTGCTAAAAGAGTTATGTGTGGAAATCAAGCAATTAATTGTGCAACAAGGAAGGAAATAGAGTCCGATCAGTTACCAGTTGGTTGGTCCGCAAGTATTAGTTGCACTTGGTTACTAGGAGACGTTACATGTTATGGTTAAGGGGTCATATGACCGTTGGAGCTTATCTACTTGTCTTCTAAATGACGACAACATTCAAACACAAAGCTTTGTGACTGTTGGAGCAAATGAGGAATAAGGCTCCACCTCCTTTTTTCATGGAGACTAGGTAAATTCTCTCTTTCTTTTTCGGGCAATATTCTTGTCTTATGTAATTCGTATTGTATATTCATGTGTAGAGATTAGGTTTTGTTTCTCTTTGTCTATATGTATGTAACCTCAATTGTAAAACTAAAAAAAAAAAAAAATCACTTTCTTCATAATCTTTCTCAATCTTTGGTTACTAAATCTCTCTATTCTCTCGTTTCTAATCTCTCTAAATCGCTTCAATTCTCTACTCTTCCAAACAAACCTCTCATTCTCTTATTCTCCAAATATGTTCCGCAAATTTTTACATGGTATTAGAGCCAGATTCCCTTTTGTCTAGCTTTGTTTCAGGATCTCTCTTGAGTTTTGTTGCTTGAAAATGGTTTTCTCAAAAGTATCTTCAAATCGGGTTTTACAAATCTATTTTTCGAAAAATTTATTGTTCTTCTTTTGTTTTCTTAAAAACGTTTTGTTGTATGTTTATTTAAAGTTTCAAAGTTAATTCTCTTTGTTTAGTCTTTGTTTTTAAAAGGAAAATAATCATTGTTTGTGTACTTGTTGGTTTCAAACCGTTTTTCAAATTGTTTTTCTAAAATGTTTGTTTCTTTTTTAAAATTGATTTTCTTGAGACAATGAGGAGAAATGAATGTTGTTGAGGTTAAAATTTTCTTATTGGAGTATCATATCATCTCCAAGTCTCAGATTTTTCAGAAGAAAGATATTTTTCTTCTTTGCGTTCTTGGTTATTCCAAATCGATTTTCAAAACTGTTTTTGGAAAAATATTCTGTCCTTTTTTAATCTTCTTAAAATATTGTTTCTTGTTGGTTTATTTGAAGATTTGAAGATGAACTTCAGTCTTTAAAGCTCCAACTTATTTGAGTAAAAAATTTCAATTTTTTTTAATCCAATGGATAAAAGGTTGTATCGATTTAAAAATATTTATTTGTCTTTTATGCTGAATCCTTGCGAGACCAAGCTCTCATTCAAGGCTTGTTTTTCATCATTTTATTGTGTTTAAACCGTGTGCTTGCAAATCTTGGCTTGGCTTAAATCTATTGTAGTTTTGATTTATTTTTGCAGTTTGAATGAAGCTTTTAAAATTATGAACCACGGTAAAACACACTTGATCTTATGAACTAGAGTGTGTAAAATCATGATAAATCCATACCTTTCAAAATTTAGAACCTTCGTGTGTTAGTTTTAAGAGTCCTTGGTTCAATTTTTTAAAATTGTTGAATCTTGTTGGGTTGAATTTTGTTTATCTCTAACATGTGTGTGAGTTTTGGTATCTAACCTCTTGTATTAGCTAGGTGAGCTCCATGAGGGAATAAAAGCCAGAAATGATGGATGGAAAGGTGAACCAAAACCACAAGGCAATTTTACTAGTTCGGCGCATCACTTGCTTGGAGAGTTAGAACCAATGGCCTCAGTTCTTGTGGTGAAGAGTCTGATTGAAACTGATGATTCAGTTTACAAGCAAAAGTGTGTGTCCTTATTTGTGTGACGAAAAGAAGTGAATGTGTTCTTGAAAAACCTGAGCAACTTATGGAACAAACAAATGCTATCTCTAAAACCTCCTCTCAAACTCTTTATACGCTTTACACACTTAATACCTTAAATCTCTTACTCGTCTTTACTGGCCTAATTACTTATACTTATAGTCAGTTTCATCTAATCCTCGGAGCCCTCAATTGTCTAAAATACTTCATTATTCTCTTGTACCTTTTGGAGAATGTGTGATTTGGATCTTGACTTGAGTATTCTCAAGAAGTAGTGGATGGAAATGATCAGGCTATTGGGTTTTGAAATAAGATCAAGGAAAGGAGTTCAGTTATGATTTTGGTATGGAAAGGACCAAGTCACTGCAATCGTTTCGTGATGATTTTGGTATGGAAAGGGACCAAATCATTGCAATTGTTTGGAGGAGGAAGAAGAGTAGACCTAATGATGCTTTAAAGTGTTGGTGGATGGATGGAATGGCTTCTCAAGATGGTATTGATGAAGGGATCCTTTGTGTGGAGTTCAAGTGAGATCAAGTCATTTTTATGAAGACTCTCTACTAAAGGCTTCGGACACAAGTTGGTAGCCAAGGTATGAGAACTCAAACAATTATTCTTCTTTGTTATTAATTTCTGGTTTCCTCTTGTCTTCATAGCTAGGAATAGATGCTAAAGGCATTGAAAGTAGTTAAGGAGTGAGAAGCTTGGGATTGTATCAAAAACCATGAAATCAAGACTTAGAGAGCAAGTAATTTTGCTTCAAAATTCTTGATGATCTCCACAAAAGCTTGTAGAGAATGGTTGTGGAGAGGAGTGGTTCACATTAAGGCTTGTGAAGATGTCTAAGGTGTGAAGGAAATGTTGAGATGTGGCTTGTGCAAGAAGGATCTTCATTGTTTTAAGCCACAAGTATGCAAGACTCAGATGAGCCAAACGTGTGGTGTTCATGAAGAACACTAAAGAGGTATGCATTGTCTATATGATTTATGTGATGCTAAACTATGTGAGTCCCATGTGATCTTAGCTAGAAACAAGTGTTTGATACACCCAAAGAAGCTAAGAGAATGGACAAGTTAGTTGAATGTACTGTGGGTCGGAGATTCATGAACCCCGGGTCAAGAAATCATGTACCACTGGTAGGAGGTCTTACATACCGTGGGAAGGATGTTCGTGTACCGCGGGTAGACCTCGGGTTGAGAGGTGTTATATCTATAAGTTTCCCTAAACCACACCAATCATCAAACCAGAAGAAAGAGTTATGGCCAGATTTTACTTGAACCTTAATAAATTGATATGCTTCAGATCGAAGTTTCAGTAATTTCCGCCAGATCCAAGATCCCTTAGTGGATGGAGTGACATCCCAAAAGGAAGTATTAAGAAGAAGGTATTGCTTAATCCAATCAGTCCATCAGGGACTTCGTTAGAACTCATTAAACTGCACAAATCATCATAGTCATCAATATGGTCCATGGGGTTCTCAGTTAGTAGACCATGGAAAACATGCTGCTTGATCAACGCAATCAGCTGAGGCTTAATCTTATAGTCTTTTCCCTGTAAAGGAGGAAGAACGATAGCAGACGTGTTCTGATAATACTGATGAGGCATGTCCAAATCACCTACTGTTCGACAATGTGTTTGAGCATTCTGCTGTCACTGCATTTGTTCTATATGCTGTACCAACTGTGTAACTGTAGCAGTGCCATCTTGACCCTGATAGTCATTGTTGGCATCTGGATTGTTCATTGTACCTGAAACACAAAAGAAACAAAAACAAAAACGTAAGTAAAAGAAGACTTAGACTAAAATTTGATTTTAGATCAAAAGGCAACAAAATTGTTCCCCGGCAACGGTGCCAAAAACTTGATACACTTAGAGTTTTAACCCTATTATCCTACTGCAATTGTACAGCAAAACAAAGTAGTATTCTAGGGATCGAATCCACAAGGACCAAGTTGTCACACTATCGATTTTATGATCAAACTAGGGCTAAGTCAATATGAAGTAATGGTGGTGAATGCAATTAAACAACTTAAGAAATAAACGGTGTAAACTTAATAAATTAAAACATCAAGTTCAGGGAAATTCATAGGAAAATCAGAGAATTCAAACCAAGAAACTATTCAGGAACAATAAAGTAATAATCTCGACTCAAACATAAAGGTATAGACAATCCACTATCATGGTATCGACTACTACATCTAGCAATCTAGAAATCCTAACTGTCGTTGGCATTAGAGATCTAGATATGCATTACTAACAAGGTATGATAAGTCCACAATCAACCTTAACATCAGCTATCACGGTTCAGGATTGATTGCTCACCTAAAGAAAATCCAATTCCTAACAACCTTTTGGAATGTTAGGTAATCTAAGATCATAGATTAGTTAGCTACTCTAATCTAAGCATTAAGATTGTCGATTAGATGGAGAAGACATCAAGCAATACCTATTTGTTCCTAATTCATCAATTCCCTACAATCCTAGGAAACCCTAAACTTGATTTGGATCTACTCAGACATGGTGAAGATGAACGAATTAAAATACATAATAGAAAGCATAAAAGTAATTGTAATTGAAATTAAAAGCTTTAGAAATCTTCTCCAATTGTGTAGAATTTGGAATTCCTCTCCCAAAAACTCAAATACAAGGTCTGATCACGTAAAAATAGTTGTTCTAAAATATAATGAAAATTGGTCTTATATAGGTTCTAAAAACGTAGGTGCAAAATAGGAAAAAATTAGGTTTTCTCCTTGTGAGCTTCGATGATCAGCCAATCAAGGGTGATGATCGAATTTTCAAGGTTAAATGCTCAATCTCCTAAAGGCCTTGGCCGATCAACGGATCGAGCACATCTCTTTCTGAACATCGAGGATCGATCGATCAAGTGTGTGGATCGATCGATCGCTGCTTTATGGCTGAAGTTCCAAAAACTGCTCTAATTCATCATTGACCAAGCTTTGAGGGCATAATCCGAATTTAACCTGTTTTCACCTGAAAAGACTCTATAAAGCAAACAAACATTCTGAAAACATGTAAATTAATGAGCTTAAAACCGATATAAATAAGGTATATCAACAATTCATAAGGAAAGCGAATACAAACTTGCAAAGTTACCTTAAAGCTCTGAATATGTGAAGGCTCTGAGAAGTTAACAGGGACATTTCTTCGATGTCATTGATGTTAATATGCAATGATGAGCGTCCAACTAGAGATGGAGCGCAAAATTCTTCCATAACTGCATGCTTTGACATCCAAGCACACATAGACTTCTAAAAACCATAAAAATTCTCCTTGAGCAGCTTAGACAGGAATGCCTTGCTAACGTACTTCTCTTTCAGCAACTCAGATAATAGGGTTTTGTTGGATGTGAAAGATGGATTCCCTCCCGATGTGCCAGTATATCTATCACTCATAACCTACTTGCTCTTTCTTGCAGTAGATGCATTTTCTTGCTGCTTCATATGCTGCTTTCTATTAGGTAACCATCTCCTTTTACGATGTCTTTTGGCATAATCAACAATTAGACAATCATTTGGCAGAACCCTTCCTTCAAGCATTTTGTTCTCAAATGTAAACCTTGTTTCAATCAAGTTTAGCATAAAGTCAACTTTTGGATCTTCAACATCGTCAGCAAAGGTCAAGTCTTCGCCATCGGGAACCTTATATTCAAGACATATGATAGAAGTAACAAAAACCTGCAGGAAATGGAATGAGAATGAAAACTAAGATTAGAAACAGCAGGACACGGTAAATGTAACTGTACACCTATAGGTGTAAAAAGGTATGATCCATGGTACATGCGTAATAGTCTAAAACTTGTTGTGCAACAGAGGGACTTGCCTGGCATTTGCGATCAAGTTCTCTGACATACATGACCTTTATTTGAACTTGTGGTGCCTATGCAGCCTCATTGCCTTGATTCTAGTATTGCTGGCACAACAAGGAGGGCAACATACTATAAAGAATACAGAAAACCCTTGAAAAGGAGGTTGCAAGCTGCATGGTATCATAACCTTTAATTCAACTCAAGAGCAACTCAAACGCACGTATGCCCCATGGAAAGGCTAGAAAAGCATCCCAATTCTCAACCAATTGAGAATGATCCTTGGATAGCTTAGCGAGATGACAAGATATCAACAACACACCATCAACAAAAATAAGGTAAGCCACACGAATCCTCATGTCAGGGTTGCTAATAATTCCTTGGTTTAGCATAGAAATAGCTTGTTGGATTGTGACATTATCTTCAAGGCCAAACAGCTTCCTATAGAAAAGCTCCTTTTGGCCAGTAGTGTTTTTCTTGCTTAGCTTCCCCACACTAGGATACTGCCCACATAGGAGACTAGTGGCAATCTTGAATTCCCGTAAAGAGAACCGTATTGGTTTCCTAGCAAACAAGACCTATATTTCTTTTTTCTTTCGACAACCAACTGCCTATTAAGCAAAAAAAAGGCCAAATGTACCTGATCATACATGTCGATTTAGAATATTTGCACATACAGCCAGTGGAGATCTAAGATTGTAAGCGAGACCCTCAGGCCGAAGGGTAAAATACCGGAGGTAAACACTAGTTCTGTCGCATATTGGCTCATGGCCTCGAGCCATCAAGCGGTTTGGAAAAGCTAAGTCTTCATCCATTTGTAGATGGGAACCTGCAGGTGTAAATATGCAGAAAGGTAAATTATAGGCAAAGGTTATTAGAAACACATAACTATTGATCCATGTTTGACAAGGTAACTCGCCACAACATATGTTACACGACGGACAAACAAAAACATGTAACAATCTCCAAGAAATCCCAACCAGAAGGGCACAACACAAGAAAAGTGCGGTGAAGGTATATAATTCTATTGTCAAGGTAAGGAAAAGGTTGGGAACACAGACCTACTAATCAATGTCACGCAACAGTATATAAAGCCAGACTTACTGAAGAAATACCAACCATAACAAAGTAACATTGCACAATATGACAGTTAAGAATCCTATTTAGAAAACAATTCACACAACACCTAAACACTTTGAATGTTTTACAATGCATATGCCCAAGAGATAAAAAAGCAATGCGATGGAAGCAAGAGATTAAACACCTGTTACAGTAAACCTCAAGGGTTTAAAACACAGAAGAACTGAATGTATTAATCAAATCTGTACACAAAAATTGTAACAGGTTACAAAAAGGGTACGCTGGTATTTGAGTTAAAGGATAAATGTCAGGTAAAAGATTATAAAGACAATTCTAGTGTAGTAAATAACAACCAGGAATGACCCTAACAATGTAAGTGTTAACCACTAGTTACACGGGCATATAAAATTGATAATAGGTACCAAAAAGTAGACATTGGTATTTACCAAACATACAAATAAAAAGTTACAATACACCTAAATTGTTTGGAAGCTTATTATCAAATGCAGACAAACGTTTTGAAACAACAAACATGCTAATCAAATTCTGTCGGAGATTTGACTATGTCATGTACCAAAATACGATAAAGGCCAAATCCAACATGACAGTGTTAAAACACCATTTGCTATGGACCTAAAACCTACGGACAAACTAAATTTAGAACAACATCACGACAAAAAGGGACCACTTGATTCCATAATCAATTAAAAATAGAAAATGTAAGCTTAATCAAACAGCGACAACCACACACAAAATGAAATAACTAATGACAAAAAAGAGCAACGTGATGCAAGCAAGAGATTAACCACCATATAAGCCAAGTCTGCGTGATACTTTATGGTTACTTAGACAAAAGATAAAAAAAAGTTGCGGTGGAAACTAAAGGTTCATAACAACAAAAGACGACATTGCAATCCCTAGACAAGAACAGTAAAACAAAACACAATAAATCCATAGAATCGAGCAACACACAGCACCATGACCATCTTATTAGAACAACAGAGCACATAAAAGTATCTGAACCTCTGTGCGTACATGACCAACATGTCTTTGCTTCAACCAGTGAGAGCAAAATCAAAGTCTCTTGCTGTGCAGTGGAGAAAACGAGAAGTCTTTAGCGGAGAAGACAAATATAACTTGTTTTTTTTAATAGGTGAGAGAAAAAAATGTTTGGGGCAACACAACGGTAAAATTTTTTTTTTAAAGATGAAATCTACTAAAGTATATCTTCTAAAATATTAGGTTTTGCATTGATTTGAATCAGAACAATGGCTCAAAAGCTCTCCTTAGATTGAAAAGTTGCTCAGATACTCTCCTCAAATATGGCCGAAAAAATTAAACCATTTTGAAAAAATTAGGAGTTTTTTGTTGCTATCCTAACAGTTGAAGGTAATTACATGATCCAACCAGTATGATCCACCCAAAGCTGTGGCCAAGTGAATACAACCCGGATCCAGTTGGTTTGATTCTAAAAACCGAAATGTATAATAAAACCGCACTACCCGGAATTTTATCAGAATCCAATTAGACTGAATGAAAAATCCCTAATTTTACCCTAACTCCTTCAATCAATTTTCATTTTTTTAATCCTTTCGGAGCGATTTATCTTGAAAGACTTTCATCCTTCTTCATCGGATTTCTTCATCCTTCTCTCATCCTTCTTTTCATCCTTCCTTCATTCTTCTTCTCCCACTAGCGATTTTCACTTCTTTCATCGTTCTTCACGATGGTTCGTAAAAAGCATATGGCAAAATGCTTTGCAAGATATATGGCAGAACCGACAGAATCCGTTCCATTCTGGATGCCTTGTCTAAATTTTATTGAGTCTACTTATCTGTCAAGAGCAGACAAAGAAGAAGAGGCGCCACTGGAAAAGCAAGTCCACGTCGAGACTATTCCAGTTGATTTTACTCCTCCGACAAGAGAAGAGGAAAAAGAAGAGGCACTGAGAGAAAAATTCCCTTCTCCTCTTCTAGAAAGAAATGATGGGGAAGACAAAGCGGCACCAGAAAGCAAGTACACTCTCCTCCTCTGGAAAGAAAATATTGGGAAGACGCAACGACACCAGGAGAGCAAGTCCACTCTCCTCCTCTGGAAAGAGAAGATGGGGAAAATGAAGCATCATATGAAAGTGTAATTCATCCTTTCAAACTCTATATCTCGTGTGTTAAGAACATTTTAGTGATTATAAGGATGGTACAAAGAAAAATTTAGGGTGTGAAATTGATATAGTGTGAAATGGAATCTCTGTGTGTAGAATGGAATCCGTGTGTGTGAAATTGATCCAAATTGATCGATCTAAGTACTTTTTGATTACTATGAAATGGAATCCATGTGTGCGAAATTGATAAGGAAATTAGAAAATTTTGCTATTGGAAATGGGATTAGGGTGCAATTGCTATGTGTTGATATTGAAAACCAAAAGGATTCTCTATGTAATTGCTATAAAATGTGTTGATTTATTGTCAATGTATTTTTGATAGTTTTGTTTAGATTAACATATTTGAGACTGAAAACCAAAAGGGTTCTCTCTGTAATTGCTATAAAATGTGTGTCGATATTGCTTGCTTGAAATAGAATGTGCGTGTGTGAAATTGATAAGGAAATTTGAAAATTTTGCTATTTGAAATGGGATTATTGAAAACCAAAAGGATTTTCTTTGTATTTGCTATAAATGTGTGTCAATATTGCTTTCATGTTTGAAATAGAATCCGTGTGTGTAAAATTGATAAGGAAATTTGAAAACTTTGCTATTGGAAATGAGATTAGGGTGAAATTTCTATGTATTGAAATTGAAAACCAAAAGGATTCTCTCTGTAACTCCAATGTGTCGATGTTGCTAGATTTATAGTCAATCTATATTAGTTACCTTTGGTTAGATTAACATATTTTATATTGGTTCGATATTAAAAAATCAAACGGATTCTCTCTGTAGTTGTTATAAAATGTGTTAGATATTGCTTACTAGATTCATTTCCAATGTATTTAAGTTAGTTTTGATTAGATTCACATTTTATAGATTAGTTTGGTTTCACATATTGATATTGAATCTTTTTGGTTTGGTATTGTTATTTGTTTGCCGTGAAATTTTTTTCCATTTAGGACTCGGATGACGGAGAAGGTACCCAAGTGATACCATCTTTGATTATGTATCTACCTACAAGTGAGTACAAGAAGACAATTAAAATTGTCACCAGGTGTTATGTTGCGCATCATGTGGAGAATATCAAGATGCTTAGTAACGTTGAGAAGCAATAGTTCAACAACCATCTTCAGTTCCACATGCCTAGGGATGCAAACCATATGACAACGGGCATGTGTATGATGTTGATGCGGATGGCCCGTATAGAGAAGAAGAAAGAAGTATGGTTCATAATGATGGAGTGCCTATCCAGTATTCCATGAGAGAGCACACCTGTCTTTCTAGGCTTCATTGTCACAAATACCCTAACAATTATGAAGATATGGGTAATAACATGTTTATTGAGAACCATTTCAAGAGAGGTAGAGTGACTCAAGAGAAGGTGGAGAAGAAATTTAAGTCAATGAGGACTTATTCAAGAGATAGGTTGCCGATGGTTGTACTCTATTTCTTGATGACTGTGATCAAAAGAAATGCAAAATGTGGGACGCAAGCAACAGTGGTTCACAAGTTCATAAGGCGGGTTGTTGTAGACCTTGACACTAGTGTAACCTTCTCGTGGGGTATATGAACATTCTTTGGCAATCTAGACTAAATAGAACGTATGATGCATTTATTCAATGGTGCTGGCAAGGATGCTACTTTTCCGACCTTTGTAATTCCCCTCGAGGTATTTCATATATTCTTTAGCTTTGTTTTGGTAATTTTAATCTTTTGGTTTAAATGACTATATGTTTTTGGAATTGTATTTTTGGTGTAGATTCTACCTTTTGAAGCCATTCCACAATTGAAGAAGGGGTTCCGTGAGGAGGTTGTGGAGGCACATAGTGGCTGCCCAAGAATGTGCAAGTCCAAGTTTCTACACAGTTCGATGAGGGGATTTTGTGTTCATGAGATCAATGCAGCACTTGGGGAAACAAAGGCTAGTTATTCCTTATTATTCCAACTTGGAGTCTGTTTATGTGTCAAATGAACTTATATGGGCTATATTTTATTATTGAGAGACGATTGAAAGTATTTTAGACACAATTAGGGATGAGGGATATCTTATCATCGATATCCCAGAAGAAGAAAATGTTATCGATCCTATGGTTGATTGTTGGACGAGGCATTTGGTGGAAGAAAGAAAGAAAATAATGTTCAAAGATATGTTCAAGGAGGACAAACAGGCCAGGAAAAAAGAAATTGTTGAGGCTGCTGCTCAAATGCAAAATGATAAGCTCGTGTCAAGAGATATCCTAGAATTGAAAGAAATGATGGAAATGAGCTTCATGAAATTGAATGAGACGCTTGAAGTGATGAATGGGCATATGAATGTAGTGGAAATGTGTGTTAAATGAGTTGCCCCAGAAGTTGAGGAAGATGCAGAAGTAGGAGCAGACGAGGTTGAAGAAGAAGAAGATGTAGAAGAAGATGCAGACAAAGATGAAGAAGTTGAATTAATTGTAAAACACGTTGTTGAGAAGGAACAAAAGAAGAAGAAGAAAATATCATATTATAAGCTCAAGAAGTCTCCTTATGGTATGCGGATGACAAGGCAGTCAAAGAAGAGGATAGAGGAGACTCCAAGTAACTAGACTAGAAATGGTTCCATTTTTAGACTGGAAATGGTTCAGTTCTTAGACTTGTATATCCGATCCTATTCGATCCCCATCTTTTGGTATATTATTGTTATTGGGGTTTTTGGTTATGAAGGGTTTAGTTAAGTTTATGGTTAGGAAGGGTTTATTTTGGTATACTATTGGTATGAAGGGGTTTAGTTAACTTTAACAACCGTCAACTAGAATGTTTTGTAGACATAACATATTGATTCGGTTCGGCTATTTAATGGATTACTATTTTCGTATGTTTGTTTTTTCTTATTAAACGCGAGAACACATTAAGAACAAAATTAAAACATAATAAGACTTACATTAAGAAGAAAAATACAGACATATTAAGACAATCATACACTAAGACATATTAAGACTTACATTAAGAAGCAACAAAAGACATACATTGAGAAGCAAAAGACATACATTATAAAGCAAACATACATTAAGACTTGCATTAAGAAGCAAACCCAATCCAAACATAATCCTAGACTTCGACAATATAAACCTAATCCAAACACAAACTAGTTTAATCGTCATGGAATTAAGACACCGTCATGGAATTAAGACGACATTAAGAGGATCCGATCCATTTTAAGACATCCTTCTAATTGATTGGGTTATTGTAATATTGTTCCTTGTAATCACATTTTTAAGGTATGCTATCTCTTTGGTTAGATTTCTAATGGCCATTTTTAGATTAAAAATCTGAGTCGGATGTTTGCAAGACATGGACTGTAAAGTCTTGACCTCATCCTACATAGCAATGTCTCAAGGTGTGTGACTATGCAATCTATCATTCTACAAGTATAGACATGTGAACATGTAAAAGAAACATCATTTCAACGAATATCCACCAAATGGTTTTGTATTTTTACCTCGAACACTTTACATACAAAGTATGTTTTGGCAGATTTGTTTGCAGTCTCTCTTACTATCTTCCAACCGCATATACATTGCTTAGGGATCATGTGAATGCGTTCCACAATCATTTTAATATGTTTCTCGGTGGCTATAACCCTTCTCTCCTCGTCACTACTCATGGTTACCTTACTACAAAAAAATGCAAAACAACTTAATTAGTATGTAAAATCTCGAGATAGAAGATATGGAAAATTTAGAGAAAATAGAGAGACATACCTCTACTGAATGTATGAAAAATTTAGAGAAAATGGAGAGAAAATAAGGAAGAGAGGTAGATGATAGAAGAAAAGAATCGTACGAACCAGATTGAATCCAAGTGAGAAAAGAGCCGAGTTTGATAAATATTTATCAAAGGGTAAAACAGAAAATTTGAATTGACTTTGAAATTGTTTGGAGGAAAAATTGAAATTTTTTGAAATTTTCCTACCAAAATTGAAATATGAGAAAATTCGCTGGAGTTTTCCTGGATTTCCTATTTTCCTATCGAAATTTTTCTAACAAAAATTGGTGTTTTTCTATCAAGATTTTCTTGCCAATATTGTTTCTTTTATCAAGCTTGGAAGGTTTAAATTCAGTTTTTTCCCGCCACATAGTTATACCTTATTTTTTAAGTTGTGCTTAAATATAACTGTTATACTTTGCCCAAAAATCACAAATCATAAGTTTAACCCACATAAAATTAATGTAAACTAGTTAAAAGAGATAATTTACGTAAATTTAGAGAATTCTATATCAATTGAAACAATAATTATGTATAATTGTATACTATTTTGGACCTAGACTATGATCATATCCACCACATTCATAGTTTGTGAATACCTTTTACTATCAAAATAAAAGCTATATCCCATTTTCTTAACATAATGTTAATTTCAAATAGAACTTACAAATCAGTAACTACTTAATTGTAAAATAACATAGTTTATAATATATTTCTTGATTCACAATATAAGAATGCGATTACATTGGAAATCGGTTTTGAAATTGTATTAAACCAAGTGGGACTTTTAGTTTAGCTTACTTGAAATAAAAATTCAAGTAAACCAAGTGAACCATAACATAGAAATTCTAGAAATTTCATTAAAGTTGACTTGAAATTGAATCAAACCAATCGGTCCATTTAAATTTTACTTTAAATTGAACCATAACATAGAAATTCTGGAAATTTCCTTTTTCCACAACATCATTCGATTTTTCTACACTAATTTGACAAAAGCAATTATTACAATGCAGCAAAAAACTGGAAGCATCATATATTTCTTGAAATCCGTTTTGCCTTGTAAATGGAAATCCTCCATTTTTTTCACCATCTCTTTCTCAATGATCGCTTGCACCATCTCAAACATCATCTTTTTGTTGCTGCTTGTATAAAAATTTCTCTTTAACATCTTTCTCAATTCTAGCAATTAAACTTTGCAAACTATCAACCTCATTCACCAAACCTCTTTCTCAATTCCTATTTGAAACAATGGTAATCACCAGAAAGATAAGTACATAATACACAATAAAAATCATCGATTGGAAAAGCAAAATTTACAGTGAAAGCCAATCGAGAGTACTTATTTTTTTTGTAGCCGCATATGAACACCGATAAAATCTTTGGTTGGGGTTCCTGTCAGATCTCGATGTCGCAACCACAATTGTTGCTCCGAATCTACACCATTGAGATATTTCGGAGATGCCTTCCTCATGCATTGTTGATGCTACAGTTGAGGACTCAGTACCGTGGGTGCTCGTTGTTTTCTCATTCTGGTTTGTTTCCGTTCTAAATGACCTAACTCTTAAAATTTGGGAATTCTAGAAACAAAAAAGATGAAGGAACCGAAAACATAAATGGTGTGTATTTTAATATGGACCAAAATAGTTATTTATCTTGTAAAACTAGTCTATCTGTATTGGGCCTTACACGATTAAATATGATATGCAGAACAATTAGACCCACAATATCATCCTTACCATTACACGATTTCATTGTCATTATACAAAGGATCCATCCAAACATGTTCACAATAAACATCAGCACATTATGTTCATCACATTCCAAAATCCAGCCATAACATCATAACATAGTAAAAACACTGAAAGTCTTATACATATGTAACATATTAAAACACTGATGGAAACCAAAGAGTACAAGACTATACAAGACTTCATTCACCAATGTTTAGAAGTCTACTTTGGGTTGCTCATATTGAAACACTACTCCAAGTTAAGACCCATTACTGATCTATTATTTGTATTTCGACGTCTTTAACCGAGAGATGGAAATTGATTTTCTTGACGTCGGCAATTCTTTTTGACATAATCTGGAGGCAACACACACACACACACACTAAGAGAACATTTTCCAGGATCCAAAACTATTAAAAAATATCCGGGACTGGATATAGTGTCTGACTATATGCCAATGTCCATTGGTCAAGTAGATAATAGTTTGAGCATAACTCATGTATTTACATCTTCCAGCTTGTATTGACTACTCTTGTGCATGATAAGAGCAGCAATTGCATGGACGCAAGGATAGTTGTCCATCTTAGAATGTTTGCAAGCACAAGTTTTGTTCTTCAAATTCACAAGATAAGCCATTTCATCTTGTTCTATGACATTGTATTCACGCATGAACAAATTGAGCTCAGTAACGTTCAAGCGTGTCACCTCAACATATCTGCTATGTATTCATTCTTCACAAAAGGAACCAATTTTCGTGACCTCATTGCAGCAATGGTATTGCAGTGTTTGTTAAACCACTCTCCCATTTTGTTAATAATTGTATCCATCAAGAGTAGTAAAGAATACTTCCTCGCCTCCCTGAAAACATTATTCACTAACTCCACACTATTCATCGTTGCTATGTTGTACCTTATTCCGGAAAAGTAACAACAAGCCTAATTCTCTAAGTAAACACTCTCGTCCAAATATGATGCCACTTTTGGATACATGCTTCTAAACTTCGCATACTCTCAAACTCGGCCTTGGTATAAATCTGAGCCAACTCTCTGAATTTCTTTGCAACAATATCTTTGTGGAAATTCAAAGCCTTTGTTCGCACATTTTGGGATAAGTGAAAGATACAATATTCATGCCATGCACTTGGGCAAACCTCACAAATTGCCTTGATGAGGCTAGGATTCCTATCACTAAGAAAAACCATTTTCTCATCATCCGCTATGACGGTTTGAAGCATAGTGAAAAACCACTTCCAGCTTGTGTCTTTCTCACAGTCAACAACAGCAAAAGCAATCAGGTAGTGATGATGATTCGATTCTGAGCTGAGGCAAAAATAAGAACACCACCATATACAATTTTTAGGAAAGTTGCATCCACACTAACCACTTTCCTCATGTCCTTAAACCCCTCGATACAAGCTCCCAATGCGACGGATAAATACGTGAACCATTTCTCGTCATCCAAAAGAAATCTTGTTACAGTGCCAATATTTGTTTTCTTCAACATATACAAATACGAAGACAACATCTTGTAACTATCTGCCAGATGGCCACACACAATATCAGCAGTTTTTTTTCCCCTCTCAAAGCAGTGTTATATGACACCTTAGCTCCCACCTTTACTTGCACCAAATTAATAAGAGACTTAGCAGAAGGTGTATCCAATTGACCAGGGTAATCCTCTCTCACAAGAGATGAAACTATATCTGAAGATCCTTTTCTTTTAGCTTTTGATGAACTAGTTGTTACCCGAGAGCAAGAATACATGTTCTGGTATTTTTAATCATCCAACTACCTTTACTTCCTTTTGGTCGTGACACTCGTAAGTACCACTTATAATTTTGTTGACGATATCTTACCACGTATCTCCAAGTATTTGAATTTAGCATATCATACTTATAACATCTGTTAAGAGACACTTTGAACACTACATCTTTCACTTGTTCTTTACACTCACATTCTTCACCTAATACAAAACTCGTGCCTTCTTCCCACTCTTATATTGAGTGAGTTACCTCTTGTCTAACAAGGTGTTTTAATATTATCATTCAGACCATATCCATAACTTTCACACTCATTCCAATTCCTCACTAGCAATATTCACACAATCTCCAACATCATGATTCTGATGACCCCTTCCTTCCCCCTCGTGGATAACAAGCGCATTGTCCACTGTAGGAACCACCATCCCACGGTCATAATGTATTACAACCGAACTTCTGTGCACTACTCTTAAATCTTCCTCATCAACACTGTTATCCACTTCCACATGAAAAAAACTCACATCCATACTACATAAGTAAGTCTTGACATCGTCATCATCATAACAATATGATTGCTTTTTTGCTTTGACTACCAACGGAATGTAGCTCAATTTAATCTTTGTGTTTATATCCAGACCAAACTTATTTGTATCCTTTCTTTTAAGACCAATTAAGTGATATGCTCAATACTGGATGTTTTAAATGTTGTTCCGTAGTTAATAGCATCCTTCGCATTCCACTGACAACCTTCTTCCGTTTCAATGTAACACCCTTCGAATTCGAATGAACACTGGTTGTTTTCATTGAATCTGCAAAAATATAAAATAGTTTAGCTAGTATACATCATTACGAAAATCAAATGAAAATATGATACTGAAAACAAAGTATTACGAAACTACAAAATATTGTTTAGCTAACACATAAAAAGAAACACATAAGGTATGAACAACAACTTAAATTTAGCTCTTGAATTCAAAATCAGACAATATAAAAATACAAAACTAAATTGTTTGGCTACGATAAAACAGAAAACGAAACACATATGGGATCTGATTGGTAATCGCATAATCGCTTAATGGCCTAATATAATATGATTCTGGAATTTTTTGTCAATCAGCACAGCGTGCATAATGACGTAATATAATACAATTCGCAATCTTTTTTTCTGCCTAAAAATTTACAAAAGATAAGGTCATTAGGTAAATAAACAGATTTTTATTGTTTTTTGCCCTACTGAACAATATATATATATATATTATTGACCTATATTTATTTATATACTATTACGATTAAATACATGAATTGACTCTCTAATAATTTTACATAATTTAATAAATATGAATAATATATACATGCAACCATTAACTATTTTTAAATTTTATTAATTATTGAAAATAATTGTCTCTACATATTTACCTAACAAATATCTATTATAATTACAACCTACGTATTAGTAAGTTAGTAATCTAATATATATTTACTATACAACCAATTATAATTTCAAAATTCTATTAAGAAAGAATGACTCAAATACTCCACATTTTATGCTTAATTACTCAAAAACTTCATTGGATATGGAAAAGTCACAAAAATAGGATTGTGTTTTATACTACAATTTTGTCATTACAAAAGAAAAATCTTCTCCTTCTTTTTCTTCCACGTCATCTTCTTCTTCTCCATTTTCTTCTTCCTTTTTTTCTTCAATTTCTTCTTCTCTTTCTCATCTCATGAAAATATAATCTTATTCTTCTCTCTCTATGTTTCAAGTCGAAACCTAATGTAGAAGAAAAAATCAATTTCGAATTCAAAAACTTAGGGTTTACACGAAGTTGAACTCAAAAACTTGGGGCTTTCACAAAATCGAACTCAACAACTTAGAATTTTCACGAAATCGAACTCGATTTCTAACGTATTTACTTTGTTTATGTTTTCTCATATGGTTTTGGATATAATTTGAAGAATTAAAACCATAACCTAACAGATCTACAAATTTAAGGCAAAATTTCTTGTGATTTCTTTAAGGTAAATATTGTATGTGAAGTTTTAAGGTTTAGAAATGATTTTTTTAGGTTTGTGCAAGAAAATATGCCACACAGTGTAGTAAATCTATCAAACCCTACCAAATAGTCGTTACTAACTCTGCCAAGCTATAAGAGATAACTATGCCAAAATCTGCCACACAAGAATACAAAATCTGCTAAAGTCTACCACACTATCGTTACTAATTCCACCAAAATCTACTACAAAGGGTCCAATATCTACTAAACTCTATTAACTCTATCAAACAAAAGCTCAAACTCGTCTAGCTCAAAGTCTATAAAACTAGCGTTTTTAACTCTGCCAAAATATCAAATATAACTCTGCCAAAATCTGCCACACAGGGTACTAACTCTACCAAACTCTACCAACTCCACCAAAATCTTACTTTCTAGTGTGGCAGACTTAGTCACACAAAGCGCGCATGGAAGAGTTTGGTAGAGAGTAGATGATGATGCTTGACAAAGTTTAGAACTACCATGGTAGAGCATGGCTCAGATTGATAGAGTTTATATATCGCATGGTAGAGTTTGATGGAGAGTATAAGATGCTTAGCAGAGTTTAGAACTATCATGGTAGAGCATGAAGGGATTGATATAGTTTATATGATGCATGGCATAGTTTGGGGGAGTGTAGATGATGCTTGGCAGAGTTTAGAACTACCATGGTAGAGCATGACACAAATTGATAGAGTGTATATAACACTCATAACTCTGGCAAACTAAAGCTCAAACTCAACCACAATAAAGCTCACACTTTACCAAACTAAAGTTGAAACTCTTCCAAACAAAAAATCAAACACTTCCAAACCAAAGTCTACGAAACTAACATTTCTAACTCTGCCAAACTATCAAATCTAACTCTGTCAAAATATGTTACACAAGGTACTAACTCTACTAAACTCTACCAACTCTACCAAAATCTACCAAACTGTAAATTTTCAGTGTGGTAGAGTTAGTCGCGCAGAGCACGCATGGCAGAGTTTGATGGAGAGTAGATGATACTTGGAAAATTTTAGAACTACCATGGTAGAGCATGGCATAGATTGATAGAGTTTATATAACACATGGTAGAGTTTGGTGGAAAGTAGAAGATGTTTGGCAGAGTTTGGTGGAGAATAGAAGATGCTTGGTAGAGTTTATAACTACCATGGTAGAGCATGGCAAAGATTGATAGAGTTTATATAACGTATGGCAGAGTTTGGTGGAGTTTAGATTATGCTTGACCAAGTTTAGAAGTACCATGGTAGAGCACAGCTTTGTGCATGTGCTTATAATATGGGCATTCGAGTATATCCCACATCTAGGAGCAATGTAAGGAGGAAGAAGAGATTATCATATGCCTTTAATGTAGTGGGTGTCATGCATTTCTCGTGGTTTAGATATTGAAGAAGTCTTCAAAGCTGATAAGAAGACATCCGCAGACAACAAGATAAGCATTAAACTTGGTAGAGTTTAGTGGATTCTATGTATACCTTGGCAGACTTATGATTTAGCTAAGAAGATTTTGGTAGAGTTTGTTTATTTTGGTGAGCAGAGTTAGGATTTCCATTGATAGACTTTGGTAGAGTTAGATAGACTCTATAATTAGTTTAGCAGAGTTATGATGTTCCTTAGCAAATTTTGGTAGAATTTGGTTATTTTGGTTGGTAGAGTTAGGATGTCGACTGTTAGACTTTGGTAGAGTTTGTAGACTCTATAATTAGCTTGGCAAAGTTAAGATGTTGCTTGATAGACATTGGTAGAAATTGGTGTATTCTATATTTAGCATAGCATATTTTGGTAGATCTAGTGTGCATTTGCTTGTTTTGTTCATTTGTAGGCTTGCGTGGTGCACCTCCTTCAAAATTATTGCATATACCCATGCAATTGCATCTTGTTGGTCACATAGATAGGATGCGTGTCTTGTGGTAGTGTATGCATGAATTCAATTGATATGTAACTCAGTTTTACCTTTTAGATCTGTTAATAGTTGACGAGGTACACTATCAAATATAACTCTGCCAAAATCTGCAACACTATGTACATAATCTACCAAACTCTGCCAAACTGTCGTTACTAACTCTGCCAAGCTGTGAGAGATTTCTCTACCAAAATCTATCACACGGGGGTACAAAATCTACTAAAGTCTGCCACACTGGCATTACTAACTCCGTTAAAATCTACTATAAAGGCTCCAACGTCTACTAAACTCTATTAACACTAGCAAACTGAAAGGTTTTGTCACCACACCTCATACATTTTGTTCACAGCACTACGACTTCCTACAAATATAAAGGTTAGTATGGTAGTTCTTTGAATGTGCTTGGCGGAGTTAGATAATAGCAAGGTATAATTTGGTAGAGTTTCGTAGAGTGTGGTGGAGCTTGTGCTCACGTGGCACTTAGTTTGGTAGACTTAGTCGTGCCGAGCGCACTAACGTGACACTTTTCATTAATGCATTTTCGTGATTACATTTTTGTTTACACATCTAAAAATGTAAAATGATATTTTAGAATTTTATAAGAGTATTTGAGTAATTATGTATTATTTTGAAGTATTTTAGCTAATGATCCTTTTATTAAATACAAATTTATATTTAATTATCTATAAATATGAGTTTAAATGTAATAAATAGTTGTTTAATCAAAATCATTAGGTATTTTATCTATGATGAATGTATTAAAATTAATAATAATTAAAATAATAAATGATTTATTATTTTTATAATATTTATAAATTATCTTTAAATGTATTAAATATATAATAATATAATAATTTTTAAAAAATATAAGAAATATTATTAATATACTAAAAATTTGTTAAATAAAATTAATTATTGAATATTAATAATATTAATTATATTCTGCCATTCAGAAAAAGTTATCCAACTACCATTTGATTCTGCCAAAATCCATTTTGCAATATATCATTCTCCAAGTTTTTATTCAGCAACTTTATTTTATATTTACCATTAGGCGATCAAAACTATGGTATTATTAGTAAGAAAACAACAACGGATCAAGTTTTATCGGATTGCAACAACAACTTAAATTTAGTTTTATCTAATAATCCATCAGATATACAATATCCAATACCACAAAGTCACAAAAGAATGAGCTTCAAAGTCAAGAAATGACTGAAGATCTTCGGGAAATTCAGGAATGGTTGTTGTCGTCAAACCT
This sequence comes from Lepidium aucheri, assembly GCA_900406435.1. NCBI lineage: Eukaryota > Viridiplantae > Streptophyta > Magnoliopsida > Brassicales > Brassicaceae > Lepidium > Lepidium aucheri. Next base: position 2,484 of record OVBA01002292.1, on the reverse strand, counting down.
TAAGCTCAATGTCGTTAAGCTCTAAGAAGTTTGTGAACGGAACTGATCTCTCTTCTTCGCCGTGATTTAACGGAAACGTGCAAATGAAAGAACAAAGAGATGACCGGTTAATGAGATCCGATTTGGTTGGATGGTTCATTAATTGGGTAATACAAATTTGCTGGTTTCATTAACTGAAACCAGATGGAATTATTTTCTTTTTATTGTTTTCTTTTGTTCAAAAAAGGATAGGTTTGTGGGCCCAAATCTTATGAAATTGCATGGGAGAGTAAAGAGAGCAATTGTGATCACACGAAAGTAGCTTAGCAAAACTGATTTCAAATAAGAGCCTCCCAAAATTTCATCCATTTGAATTAGAAAATTGGTCGGGGGAATATCAAGAGTCCCCTATGAGAGAGATGATTGCTGGAAAACTATAGACCATTGGCCCAAATTTCCCAATACATTCAAAGCCTAAATACCTTCCCAAAGTTTGAAGGCATGGATGATTTACTTTTGATACAGGCTTTCAAGACTGAAGGTCCGGATGATTTCCCAATACATTAATCTTGAAGGCCTGAATGATTTACTTTTGACATAAAAAGCATACTTTATGATACTATTATCGATCAATCAAGGTTATCAAGAGAATCGGGTTGACGAACTAAGTGAGTACGAGATGAACAAATTGAGTTTTATTGATTGAATGCTTTGGTTACAAAGGTTGAACGTAAGAAAAAAAGAATTAGCTTAATCTAAGCTCCTACGGTTTTTTCTCTCCCCTCTCTCAAGGTTTTCTCTCTCTTTTTATACTTAGGTGGCTTCGACGTGGCTTCCTTCTTTCTCGCAATTTAGTTCGCCACCTTGTAACACATTCTTCCCTGTTTTTACGCCGCCTCCATGTCACCCTTATCCAGCTCGTCCTCACCTTGAATTGGTGACGAAGACTTCTTTATGCGGTTGTGCCAACATATTTTCGGTCCATCTTGTATACGTATCTACTGGGCCTTTAGCGGACCAAGCTGCGGGAGATCTGGTATCAATAGTTGTCCCCTCAACTTTCCTAGCGAGTTCGTTAGGGAAGTTATTTCGATGTTGTCTTCTCAGCGATATTTTTGTCTTTAATTGATCTGATTTTCAAATTTCAAAAATCATTTGGTTTTGAGCTTATCTGCCTAGGTTTTTCCGGACTGTTTTGTTAGCTCTCCGACCTCTTCGTCTTTCTCTTATAAGTAACACCGCTTTAGCTAGATTCCCATACGCTTCCTCGAACGCCTAGGAGTAATCATTTTGCACAGCCATCGATTGAAGTTTGCAAGGTAATTCCTTCTTTCTTATGCCACGTGTCTTTATTTCCTTTGTTTGTAACGTTCCTCTCTCACTTCACTCTTTATAGCGAAAACGCTTCAAATTCTTACAACTTTCTTACCTTTGTTTTCTTTCCTTTTTCCTTCCATTATTATCTTCCATTTTTTTCAGAAATTGCTTTCTTCGCTCTACTTCTTCTTGCTGTCTTTCTTTTCTTTACCTCTAACTTCACGCCTCAAATATTATCGTCGAGCGACAATGGTGAGTCTAATTACTCCATCAAATTGGAGATTGTTGCTCATTCTGGTAACGCTGGCGGTTTGAGCTGTGCTCCTCGTTCGAGGAACACGCTAGATGCCGCCGGTCTTGAAGACTTCTGTCGGCAACACGGGATCCCAGGTTCAAGCGATCTCGCCTGCCAACGTGCCCCCAAAATATATGTTCGGATCGACTCTCTATTTTGACATCTACAATCTAATTTTTCTTATTCATTTCCCGTTTCTTGATCTTCTATACTCGCTTGGGTTATCTCTCTTCTAGTTAACGCCTTCTTTCGTACAGTTTGTGTTGGCTTTTTTTACTTTAGATTCTGTGTGTGAGAGGACGATCTGCCCGGCGACTTTTCAGCAACTGTTTCACATCAAGTGTTCTGGTGCTCGTCCTTACTTTTACCTTGTCCCCCAGAAATGGATGAAAATGATTACCGGATTTCCTTATTGCAAAGATGGATGGCGAGAAAGATTATTCGCCTTTAGCCCGAATGAGTCTTCTATCGAATCTGTCCCTCTAAATAAGATTTCATTCGACTAAACTTTACTCCATGGGTTAGATTAATTATTCTCTTTGAGTAGAACATTTTGAATTTTGTTTGGTTTTCTGACACTTTCTCTCTTTCTTTTTCAATTCGCTCGGAGCTGACACTTCCCTTTGGGCGCTGTGAAAGCACTAGTTTGCTCCCTCAACCGCAGTCACACTTACTTGAACACGTTTACTCCAGCTCGGTTCGTCAAGCTTTCTTCCCAGCTCCTCTTCTTATTAAGTATCCGATGGGAATCCTACCAAGTCTTCCAGGAAAGACTCTAGGGGTTTTCGTCCTCCAAATCCTTTCTCTTGCCCCGACAAAGGTATGATTTTTGTTGCTTTTTCTTATTATATATATATATATATATATATATATATATATATATATTATAAGAG
>OVBA01002291.1:0-35596 GCA_900406435.1 Lepidium aucheri | reverse complement strand
CTTATTCAAACTTTTTGATGTCTCGCTTATGGCGGCTCCATATCTCATTCATAATTGCGAATAATGCACGTTTAAGTGAAAGGTTTCTCTGAAACTGACCTATTATGATCTCGGTCCATCCGTGTTTGTTATTGAGGAGTACCTCATTAGGGATTTGGACACATGGTTCACATGATTCAAATACATACGGTTTTGCTTGCTGCAGTATCTTGCTCGAAGAACCTAGAAACAGGTCCTTCCAAATGGGTTTGGTAGCTTCAAATCGCCTTATTTCACTCTCTGTAAAATTTAAATGGCTAATATTTGCTATACTTCTTCCACTTTTTGATATTAAGTTTTCAAAATTTTTAACAACATACCTACTAAGACGTCAAAATTTTAGTCNCTAAAACGTCAAAATTTTAGTTTATCACAAATTATTTTAATTTATTTCAATTTAGTATACTTTTTATTTATTTTTCTTTATTTTATGTATTTATTTTATATATTTATTTTATTTTATTCTATTTTATGTAATTTATATCATTTTATCTTCAAATTAAAATAATTTATTTTCAATTTAAAATAATTTATTATAATTTACTATAATTTATTTTAATTTATTATAGTTTACTATAATTTATTCAATTTATTTTAATTTATTTTAATTTATTACAATTTATTATAATTTATTTTAATTTATGATAATTTATTTTGGATTTTATTTTAAAAAAATTTATTTGACCGTACACGTGTCACGTGTTCAGCCGTACACGTGTCACGTTAACGGTTGACTAACAGAGATGACGGTCAACATTGATTTTGGCCGAAAAATAATAGTTCGTGTATGAAATTTACAATTTTTATTAATAAACTTAGGTTTAAGTTTGGCACCCAAATTCGTGTATGAATTAGCACAACGTCAAAAGTTTATGTAGGTTTCGGCCATTTTACAAGTATCATCTACTAAATGTTAAGTTAGATATGGTAAGTTTGAAGATTAAGTTAAGCAGATTATGTTACATTATGGATTGTGCATTGAATTTCATAGTTTTGCATCGGAAGTACTGTGAACTTTCACAAGTTTCCAAAGTCGTATTCATCATCATTGTAGTGGATAAGCTGAAAGGGTGTCTAGCTACCTACTCAAACATTACAAACCCAAATACAATGCTGGATACAAGATTAATGTTCTAGACAAAATTAAGCTTTTGTGAAACCCTGCAATAATGTAGATTCCAAGCTCGTGGTAGACAAGACAAGTTCTCAAATGCAAATCATAAATGCTATCGTAAAATGTAAATGCAAGTTATTTAGAAAAATAAGATCATGATTTAATTATATGCAAAATCACCTAAGAACTTTATGTAATTCCTTAGGATAAAGAAAAAATTGTCAATAAGGCCAACATTAGAGAGTTCAAAGCTACTCCATAACTTCTAATCCTCATACTTTTGTTTTTCTTATCTTTTTCAGATCCTTCAGAACCTGAAATTATAATCCATTTACAAGTAATAATCAATGGTAATCAAACCCGAAAAATAGACTAACAAAAGATATTTATCAATTGAAAAACTGTATTTTAAACCATTATTAGAAGCCAAAAAAATGATGTTAAATAAATCATAGAGATAATATAAAAAAAATGTACCTGCCGATGAATCATCTTCACTTCCGGCCGGAGAGATTGTCGGAAAACCCATAACTATTAATTAACAAAAAAAAAAGTTACATTTTAATTATTTTATTTTAGAGAAGTAAATAATTTATTGGGGATTTTCAAAATTACCCCGTATCATTTTCAAAACATATTATTTCCTTTGAAAATTGAGAGAAAGAAATAGTGTATGTTTTGAAAAAAGTATTTGAAAAGGGACATTTTTAGTAATTCCTTCTAATTTATTGAAAAAATGCAAATGATTTTTAGTCCAGTGGTTGGTGGTGAGTCTACTAGAGGTGAGTCACACTTCTATGAAATTTATGTAATAATTGGACTAATAGGCCGGCTATTGTGGTGTAATATTAACGTTGATAAAAAAAATTACTGAAAAAATAGTCCAACCAATTATAGCCGTTGGATGAGTTTAATAAAATCGGACGGTCCAATTAACATAGAAAAAATAGACGTACAGAAAGAGTAATGTACCTGAACACAAAGTAGGAGATGGAGCTTTCACATCACAAATAGTTGAAAGTTGCTCAGCTCTAAGCTTATCAAGCTTAACACCAAATCGCGGCGATGCACCACCACCAAAAAGATTACAGACACATTCCGGTGAACTTTGGACCATTCCAGCAAACTCCGGACAACAAGCAGCTTCAGGTTTGGTCTCATTACTTCCTACCTTAACGAATGAGAAACAGTCAGATACGTTTAGCATAGAGACAAGACAGTTCGCAGGAGAAGAAGGTCCATCGGCGGCGATAGGTTCTGGTGCCGGAGGAGTCTGAGAGAAGCAGAGAGTGAAGAGGAAGAAGAAGATGGTGAAGGACATCTGGATTGGATCTGAGTTACACTCAATGGAAGATGGAAGAATGTTATAGATCTCTTTGTGTTCGTTTTCTATAGCAATTCTCGAGTAATCTTTCTCTATCTATCTATGCCACCAAGAGATAGAGAGAAACTGTCGGCAAATGAAGTTTGCTCGATTTGAGTTTTCATTTTGTTTCTTCTTTCCATTTTTATTTTTAAAAAAAAGGGAAACCAATAAACTCACGATCCAGGCCCAAATTACCAACACTAAAAGCCCAACAGATGTCAAAGTTCATTTTATGACCCAATTCATTTTGAGTTGAGACTCATTTCTCGAAAGAAGAAACCAACCATAGTTTTCGGCCTAACCTCAAGCTTTCTTTTTCTTTTCTTTTTTTCAAAATTTTCGTTAATATCTTAAAAAGCATAACATCTTTTGTTGCAACTAGACCCTTTTCCCATACCGTTTTGTTTCCGTCTCGAAATTTTTGTCCCTTTCGAGAATAAAAAATTATAATTTTTCGTTCGGATCTAAAAATAATATATAAACGGGTAAAGAAAAGAGTTGGGAATGGGTTTGGAAATTCCTTAAATTCCCGTTGGGAATTTGTTTACGTTAACAAAATGCTAAAACTATTAGATTCAAATATAAGATATGTTTCTAATAGCTACAATCAATCCTATAACAATATTTGACTTAAATTTTTCAGAACCTTACAATAAATATAAATGATTTAATATCGATATACTAGTGGTTTTGGTAAAATATGGTAATGTTTGGTCATTTAATTACAAATTCAAACACTGTAATTTTATATTTTTGTGTATTGAATATCGGTATATTGTTTATACATTGTTATTTTTGTTATATTGATTATATAATTTAAAATAATACTATTAGTTTTTTGATTACTCGCATTTCCCAAACTATTTTCCGTACATATACTATAATTTCCCGATTTAGTAAAACTTTGGGAATAGTTCGGGAAGTAAATTTTGAGTCTCAAAATTCTCGTATCGTTCCCGATTCCCAGAATTTCTGTCACGTTTTGTAATTATTTGAGAAGTAAATTTAATCTCCCGAATTAACAGTTCTTGACCCGTTCTCGTAATTTCCCATCCCAATTCCCTTTATGCCCAGGACTAGTTGCAACCATATGTAAAAATTGTATTGCTAAAATCTGAATTATCCAATCTTACTATCTATTATTTCTTTTGAATACGTGTAGAATATTGAATGGGCAGTCAAAGAGTAGTCACAACAACTGTATAGTCACGAGTAGTCACGAATATTTATTCGTGGCTACAATGTAGCTATATGGTCGAGGCTAGAAAATTGGTGGCTTTTTGTAACATTTTTTTCCGAAAATTCATGGCTATATGTTAAATATTTATGGTTTTTTGTGGGTTTTTTTAGCCACGATTTTCTTTCATAGCTATATTGTGGTTGTATGAGTCTTTTATACTAGTATCTATTCTTTCTTTTGAATACATGTAGAATATTGAATGGAAAGTCACCATCAATACAACAGACATGAACCTGGACCTAAAATATTTGGGGTCTGATTGGTAACATCGTTTGAAACAATTGTTTGAGAAAAAATGAACGGTTGAAACGAAGGTCATTCGAAAACAATCATTTGAAAATAGTGGTTGGCAAAAGAGATTTTCAAATACATGTTGTTTGAAAATTAATGTTAATTGGTAAAAACTATATCGGTTACAACTATATCGGTTTAATAGTGTAATGAGATAAAAATAATTTGTAAAACTTGACTTAAATAATTATTCTAAAAATTTATAGAATAGTATATAGTTAAAAATTTATGGAATAATATATAGTTTATAATATTTGGAGTCTCATACAAAATAGGTTTTTAAAAATATTACATATCATAATAATTTAGTACCTACACAATAGTCTCTACATTTATCTCTTACTTTCATCCGTTCCAAAGAATGCCATTGTATGAAAAAATGGTGTTTCACAAAAAATGTTGTTATAAAATTTCAAAGTAATATTAACAAAAACTTCCAGTTTTAACTTCCACTCCAATCAAAATTTTTAACATGGAATCTAGTAAATTATTATCTTTAATAATTAAGGATACAAATTATATTTTATATTGTTTCTTAAATTATGTGAAAAATATAGAATTACATTCTTTAAGAAATGGAATCTAACATTTTCTTAAATTTATACCAACCTATTACTATATATCAATATACATATAGTTATATAATTGAATTTTCACTAATTTGGGACCTAAAAATTTGGGATCCATTCATTTCAAAGTAATAGGGTCAAAAGTTTTCACTATCGAGTTGCAGTGAAGGCAAGAACCAAATTGAAGAGTGGTTGAGAACTAATTATGCAGGTCGGAAGTGCTCTGGAGAATATGCAAGGAAGAGGATGAGAATCAATGAAGCAGTACAATAATAGTCTTAGTTAGATCTAAGTACTTTAGTTCCAACACGACTATTACAGAGCTAACTCCTTTGGATGATCCTTAAACTTCTCCTCAGGAATGGATTTTAGATGCAACTTACATACAATTTAGTGAATGTGTATTGCATAAGAATGATAATCTACTTATAGTAACAAAGAACATTGTATCTCATAAGCAGTGGTTTTATCTCTATAGCAGGTTTTTTTTTTTTTTTTTTTGTGTCTGCATCAGTCTATGCATTAATACATTGCTTCAGTAATTTGTCCACTTAGATGAAATGATTAAAGTGGCAAGATATTAGCCTTTTGTCCCTCAAAAGAAGACTGTAGAAAACAAACCAAAAAAAGCCTCTTTAGTGCTTCTTTCAAGTTCATGTATTCATAATATGCATGAATCATGTATGCAAGTTATTCACATGTTTGTTTATCAATATATGCTAATCTCACCGTCCAAGTCAAAACCATTTTTAAAATGTAACGTTTTTGACTTTGGTAAACGAAGTTATAATAAGCTATATCAAGCTTGAAAAGCTATAAATAACATTTGGGGACAAACTTTTGAATTGTTCTAAATTTTCAGACAAACACCTTAAAATGAAATTTTCAAAGAATAAACATAAATTAGGCATTCTAGAAAATTTGGGTAATTTGACCTCAAAATTGTAGTTAGCTTTTTTCCCATATTTTTCTTCCTATTGGTATAACCTTAAGCAGTCAAACTAAAATAGATATCAGTTTCTATAATATCAAATTCTCTTACGATTCAAAACATCTATAATAGGGTTAATGGATGAGTCTCAAACGATTCAAACTCATGAAATTGAAGCTAACGAAATGGAGAAATGGGCCAAAAAATGTGATGGCCATGAAACATAAAAATGAAAGTTCACAGAATAAACCAGAGCGTTATCAAAAAATAAAAGATTGCAAAATCAATTTAATAAAAATTTCTCTGCGATATAAAACATGATATCAATTTTGCTAAATCCAGAGCTAATAAAAAAATCAAGATTCTATAAATTTTAGGAAAGAAAGAAATATATAAATAGAAGATCAAAACAACAAAAAAGCATAATGGAAAATAGCAAAAAAAGCATAATTTTATTCACAAGATTTGATAGAAACTAGCTAGCATTGTAATCAAATAAAAGAGCTAAATTCTCATCAAATAGATCATAATTCCTCTCATTTTTATTTGTTTGATCGACTAAACAACTCTTGAATCTCTGATCGATTGTTTATACATAAACAAATAGCAAAAAAATAGACTTAATTTAGTTAATCTTAAATATAAGAAGGATTTTTCTTTTTCTCTTGGAAAATTGTTTTAGCTCTTTTCACTAACATGATGCAATGAAAATATAAATAATAAATTAATTTTTGTGCTATTCAAACTAATAGCATAATATCATGTAGCAAGAAATTTGAATACCTATAAAGTTCATAACATCTATATATAATTTAAAGTTCATTCGTAAAATTCATTTTGAATATACTATATAATGTAGCATGGTGGAATATAATTTATGATACCAAGTCATTATCTATATCATTAAACCACTAGATCGAGAATATCTCAATATATATATATATATATATATATATGAAAAACAAACTAACTTATTAATGATTTGCTATTTATCTATTTGAATGTATCCTAAAATAAAAATCTTGACAATCTAATGCATATACATGAAAACATTCAAGTATGTGGACATATTCTTCGAGATATTTATAAATTATATTACAACCACATCTTAACTAATTCAACTCTTACTTTATTTTACAACCATATATTTATTTCTACTTTATCTTTTTGAAATTTAGAAAGAATGTTCATCAAACAGAAGTAGCTATTAGAACACTCCCTTTGGTTAAACAACTATTTTCTAATTGTTTTGGTTTTTTATATATAATAATGTTTTTTTTTCTTTTGTTTCCTGTCAACTTCATGAGATCTATAAATTGTATAGAACCTTCATCTACCTTGTTGTACACTGTTCCATAAATTTCAAATAATATTTTTATCATTACAATATGTTTGACATGTCAGAAAAAACTTTGAAAAAGGTAAAAGATTGCTTGAGGTTGCAGATTGTATTAATTTAGAAACCGACCACTCATTAATCATTATTAAATATATTGTTTTCAAAACTAACTTTATTTATTCCACTATTTAATTCCTCCAACGAAAATGAAAAAGGTTCAGAATGTAAACCGATGTTGGCTTTGGTTTACCATTTACTATAGCTTTCATGGTTTAAAGACATTTTGATTCATTTGAACGAGAATTATAAAATATACCACAATAAATATATTATTGAACAAAGTGTGTTTTATTTTCTTGTTATATATATATATATATATCTCGTTATGTATATCTTTTATTATTTATTTATCTATATGTATATATCTTAGATATGAAAGAATGTGAAAAAACATAAGTGGCTAAATTTCAAATATTGTAAATTATATGAATATAGCTTCTACATTTGGTAGAAGTTCATAAGATATATTAAAATGACATCAAAATGGTTCATATTCCATTGAAAACCTATCAAATTCTTTTTAAGTTGGTAATAACATAAAGTCCATAGTAAGAATGAATATTTCTAATATTTTCTTTTTTGGTCAGAAATATTTCTAATATTTATGAACATAAGAAATTGATAAACCATGGCTTGTGGGCTAATGATAATGAGCTTATGATTGTATGGATTGCCACCATGCTTCAAGTCCTGACTACTGCATTATTCACATGAGGACTGCAGTTTTTCAGGAATGATGGTGGATCTCATAGGCATTACATTTTTTAGGTGTATCTGCCGATTAATTTGGATACATCGCAGAAGATGATTTAAAATTGTTCTACTAACTCCCAAATAAGTCATGACACCCGAGTTATATAAAAAAATTGATAAAATGATTAACAGTAGAATTATAGTAATTTGGAAGAATGTCCATAAATACTCAATCAAAAACTACACATAATCAAAAAATTATATGAAAAAAATCTCTCTTTTGTATATATTTGGTCAAATATCGAAAGTTTTAAAAAATCAATTAAATACTTTATCTAAATAAGCAACTCCTTAAAAACACTAATAACTTAACCGGTCTTTCCGGTTCGGTTATGGAGCTAAACCAAACCCATGTGAGAAAAAGTCGAGTTCCGTACTCTTTTATAAACCAAACCCCACAATCTAATAAGAGAGGTGCAACAATTATTAACTACGCTTTTGATTCTACGACGAACGCGGAAACCAAATTGAAGAAGAAAAAAGCTCTCCACTAACGTCAAGGGAAACCCAAAAAATCGGAGACCAAACAAAAAAAAAAAATCTTTTTTTTGAGTTGCTTGCACGATCTCAGCTAAAGAAGATAACACCGACCCAGAAGAAAAGGATTCGTAAATTCTGCAGCTTTTTACTGAATTCTCCATTCATATAATCATTGTCTTGGAAAAAAGTATCTTCCTTTTTTTCCTATCATTGAATCAGTTTTCAAACAGGTGAAGTTATTTATTTCGCTTACTAATGATTTCAGTTTCACCCTCTGAGTTTTTGTTCGTGCAAGCCATTTTAATCGGTAATGCGAATAATTAATTTACAATATGAGGTTTGTTTAGTTTTTGGAATTCGAATTTGCTTAAGTGGGAAAATGGGTCTCCTTCAAATCGCTTTCTTGTAGCATTCTGCACGATTTCATTTTCAAGAGAAACGTAGAATGTGGATCTTATGCTTATTTTTGGGGCTGTTGATGATTCTCATTAAAGAGAATGCTTCAAGATAAAGCTTTGCTTTATTTGCTATTCATATATATTCGTTAGAGAATCCTTCAAGTTATGTTTGCTGGTTTTTCTATTTTACATCTTTGTTGATGATAACATTATCTCTTCTGAGTTCTTCTTCCTGCTTTTGTTCATCAGATTTGTTGTTTTGATAATCAAGTCCAAGCTGCTTAACCCTATTTGAAACCTTTTGATAGGTATGTTCTTTGCTTTTTTATAGTGCTGAAAGGTTGTTTCTGTTTAATTTTTGTTGTCATCTTGTGGTGGATAATGTAATGTTCGTTATCTTAGGACATTTCCTATTTTTAGTCGACTTTTTATGGCTCAAATTTGAGTTTTGTTTTATTTTTAAATCATTTCTGTTATGGATTCTTGTGTTTAATGCCATCACTGATCTGTTAAAAGGTTGGCTACTCTCTGAATTACAAAGAGACAACAAGAATTAAACTGAATGTATGCCTATATATCTGATTACATGAATGTATCATGGCTTGATATGAAGTAGTGATTATGGTTGTGTCGTCTATGTCTAAAATTATGAACAGGTTCTCTCTTCTTGGTGCTATTTGATGGACGAAGACGTTGTGCAAACCTTTGGAACGCCTGAAGTTTTTAATAAGGAGGACGTTAATCATCCTAGAGGAGATTCTACAGGGAAGGCAATGGCTTCAAAGTCTAAAGAGAAAGAGATCCCTCGCTACCTCAGAGCATCCACTGGTTCGTGCCATGATTTGTGCAAGTATGGGAAGAGACATATATCTGAGGAAAAGCCATGGCGTTCTACTACTAAAAAGACCTTTAAGAAAGCTCTTGATGATGATTTGAATGTAACTTCGAAGTCGGGTTCTTCTAAAATGAAGAATAAAGTAATGGTAGCCAAGAAAAAAACGGTTAATGATGATTCTTCTGAGGTAAACAAAAGAGAAGTTGTGAAGCATCAAGTTAGTGGTGTCTCTAATGAAATGAAGAAGCCAGAGGTGTTGATTATATCATCTGGTGATGAAACTCCAATGAAGCAGATGAAGAAGAAAACAACATCGAGTTCCAAACTTAAACCTTCACCAAATCCGGGATCTTGTTCATCAGGAACGGTTGATTCCCTGAAGCCGAAAGTCTTTAAGAAATCTTATTCAGCATTAGCAACATCAAAATCTAAAGTGAACCAAGAGCAGGTTGCTTCACCAAAACCCAAAATGGGGAAAGTAAGTGGAGGGAAAGACGAAGATACAAAGACAAAGAAGACTGCAGCTTCCTCCAGAGTTGTTGCAAAGAAGGTTGCGGTGACTCCAAGAGCTTCGCTTTCTCCAAGATTATCAGTAAGACGAGCGGGAAATTCAAGTTTGAGAAAGAGTCAGAGCTCAAAGGCTTCCTTTTCCTCTGCATCTCAACAAAATGGGAAACTAAAACTTGGAAATCGCACTGATGAGTCTAATGAACAGTCAGATGGATTTCCAGTGGAGGAGAAAACATTGCATGTTGTGGAAATGGAAACAACGAGCAAATTTGTCTCTGGATATGATCAGAATCAACAGAGCCTTATTGAACCTTCTAATTCTCCTCTTCCACCGACTCAATCAACTCAACAGGATGATGAGTGTACTGTTTCAGAAACAGAGGAGTTCGAATACACTTCAGAAAGCAATGAAGCTGAGAGTGTAGAAGAAGTGGATGGAATGTCCAATGGAGAGAAGAAACCAAGAGAGATGAGAAAGGAGGGTGATTCTGCAGATGAAGCTGCTCGGAAGTTGCGTTTCAGAAGAGGCAAGGTTGTGGATGCTGATACTGTAGGTGAGAGTGCAAGGAAGCTCAAGTTTAGAAAAGGAAAAGGTATCGGGGAAGACAAAGCACAAGATGAACACAGAAGGTTAAGCTTTAAGAAGAGGGAAGATATTACAGAAGAAGAAGTCGATGAGAATGGTGAAAAAGTTGTGTTGAGGCATCAAGATGTTCAGGAGAAAGATGCACAGGGACTATTCAACAATGTCATAGAAGAAACAGCGAGTAAACTTGTTGAATCACGAAAAAGCAAAGTCAAAGCTTTGGTTGGTGCTTTTGAAACAGTCATTTCTCTTCAATAATCTTAACATCCTCCTAACTCAGGTATGTGCATAAAGCATAAACAAAGCTAACATTGAATCTTTTATCGTCTATAAGTAGCTGATTTGGTTTTTATTTTTGTGTTGGTTTGCAGAAATTCATAATCTAGATTCAGCCGGTTCAAGTTGTTTCGGTTTGCTGAAGTTGAAGAAGACTGAATGCTTCATACACAGTTAAATTACATGTTTCTGCCAAACATTCATATGATCCCTTGTGAATTGTACCTGATGTATTGGTGTTTGTGTTTGGCTTTGGTTCTTCTAGACCGGTTTGTTGGTTTTTATTGGATAGTTTCGGTTTATTGTTCGGTTTGTAACTTTGTATAGAAAAAAATTCTGGTCTGTTGTTGGTTTTTGTCTTTTGCTTATACAGTTTTCTTTTCCAACTAACCGGGTAGTAAACCATATTATCTGGTTTTGCATAACTCCGGTCCTTATTGGTTTATTAACAAATGACAGCCAATATAAAAGTGCCTCGTCTTCTAAACCAAATATAAATTTAGGGGTGGACAAAATATCGGTAAGATTCGATCTGATCCGTTATTTGCTTTAATTCGATCTGAAAATTCCAGATATCCATAAAGTTTAAAAATAAAGAAAATAGTAAAATATAATATTCGTTAAAAACAAAGCAAACAACAAATATCATTTTCCAAAAAAATTGGGATATCCAGTCCGACTCGTATATCAATAAATATATATTAAAATATCAATATTGTATCCATATGTTATAATATAAATGGTGTTATGCATATTTATATAGTTGAAAATGAATAAAATGTAGTATTCTTTTGTTTTATTTCTTCTAGAACAATAACAAACACTTTTTTGATTATAGATCTACTACCATAAATGAAATGCGTAATCTTCGCGTTCAATGTGTATTCATGAATAATCTCATTTTTCAATTATTCAACCATTTCATTTTACCAAGTTCAATATTAGCCACATTAGTCAACATTTATATTTTTTCATGTCACAAGATGTTATTTGTAACAAATATTAAGTTAAATTTAATTTTTAATAGTATTTACTTTTTATAATATTAATTTTCCCACATGTGAATTACTATGAATTTTGTTTTTTAACTAGTTTGATTAAAAGCTTTAATACTTATCGGTTAGCTATATTTGCATTTTTTTAAAAAGATTTATATTGATAAAATGTTTATTTTTAGTTTTAAAATTCATATTAACATTGTTTTCTCATACTTTTACACTATTTTACAATTTTTATGTATTTTATCTTTATTAATTTTTGTAAAATGAATAAGAGAGAATTATTCGCGGATCTTTGAAAAAATGAATATCCAAGTTTCAGGATATCCAAATTTTTTTGGATCAAAGCAGATCACAAAATCAAATATTCAGCTAAAACGTAGCAGATCGTGGATATTGCAAATTTTCTGGATATTCGCTCCATGTCCATCCCTATATAAATTGCCTTTGAGCGGAATGAATAACTATTTAAAAAAATACTTTTTATTTTATTTTTCTTGGTTTCATAAAAGTCGTAAATTAACACACATTACTTTTTTTCTCCAATGACCGACCACTATTATTGATCCACGCAAAGTGACGACACTAGCACTAATCCACGCTTTTTAATCTGATTCGACCTTGTTTTAGTTACGAAACCATGTTATTTTGTCTGCTAATGTACCGACCAATTATGACCTAATGTTGAAAATATATATACCTTAAAAGAGAGTAATCTTCATAGAGGATATCAGTTATATAAAGAAACACATATCGAAATTGTTTAAGGAATTAACAAGACAAGACTGTTTAGCCATAACATCAACAGCACGATTACAACATTTCTTTACCCATGTAAATGAAACAGATTCAAAACGTGATCTCCACAATTGAATTTCACGAATCCAATTATATAAACCGAAGTGAGATTGGCGTCCATTTAAGAGCTTGAACACAGTTTGATTATCACCTTTAAACACTATTCTTCGGTACCCCTGTATCCACATCTGCTGCATTGAAATCAATAAAGCTTGCAACTCACCTTCTAAAGCAGATGAACAACAATGTCATGTACTATGGCCAGCTTCCAAAAAGCTTCCTACATGGTCATGAACAGCCCAACCTGTATTTGAAGGTAATAAAGACATATAATAGTTATAATCGTAGAAGCATTTGATGGTGTCTAGAGAGGGTCGTGACCATATTGTAGAATCTATTGCTCGTTGGCGATATCTATACGTAATTGTTGTAGAATTTGGATGATTATCATGAACAAATAGCCATTTTTGTACATCTCGAGGAGGAACAGTAATTATAGAAAGCCAAAACTCAGTTGCTGGTATATTAGGAGATTATGACCTTTCCAAATTCGCCAAAGAAGCCAAATTGGTAGTTGGTGAATTGTAACGAGGAAATATTGGTTACATGACTCACCAACAAACGTATTCGTTCCATAAATGAAATTGAAGTGACCAAAAAATCAGAGAATGAAAATTGTGCACTCTTCCAATCAGCTTCAACAAAAAGACATGTAAAAAATAGATGCTCCAATGTATCCTCAGGTGTACAACATCTCCTACATTGATCATCTATAGTTATTTGATGTCGTTGTAAATTACTGTCGTTAGCTAGAGCTAGCATTTGATAGAATTCGCCATAAAAATGTTTGAGCTTTGGAACAACATGTAGTTTCCATATATGTTACATAGTAATCACATCTCTCATCAAGTGATTGAGACAAGTTGTAGGATCAATATGCCAAGCCAACCAATAACCTGACTTCGCTGTATATATGCCAGAAGATAGGTAATACCATCCAATTAAATCTTCTCCTAAACTAGGTCGAATTCGAATGCGCTATATAATGGTAACATCATCAACATGAAATAATGAAGCAAGTAATTCTTCATTCCATCAATGTGCGGTCGAATCAAAAGCTCATCAACATATTTGACAGTTCTATGGGCATTCTCTAGTTGTTTTGGAGGCCACAGAGGATACATGGGTAACAATGAGTCAATCCATATTCGAATCTTTGTCCCATCGCTAATAACACATCGAAACCTTGTTTCAACAGTTTGCATCCTTCAAGTAAAGAACGCTGTAGAAAGGAAGGTTTATTACCAATCGTTGCTTCCAAAATAGTAGTTTGAGGATAGCACCTCCCTTTTAAAACTCGCGAGTCCATCAATCGCCAAACCTATTTTCCAAATAGTGCGAATTGGAATTGTTCGATATCATGAAAACCTAATCTACCTTCTTTTTTTGCAATTGTCATACGCTTCCAGCTAACCCAGTGAATTGCTTGACCCCCCCTCCCCTCATTTTATCCTCCAATATCTGAAAATAACACGACTGATCTCCTTAGAAATTCCTTTTGGAAGTATGAAGCAATTCATAGTTTACATGGGCAAAACAAGTGCTATAGTCTTAAGAGAAATCTCCTTCTTTGCTTCAGATAAGGATCTATGATTCCAACTCTCTATCTGTTTCTTAACCTTCTCCACTATGTACTAAAGTATTTCCTTTTTTCATGCGTCCTATTTGTTCCTGCAAGCCGAGATGTTTACCACATCCACCATCATTATGAATATTTATTATTCGACACAATTTCTATTTCACTACAAGTTGTACCTTTGAGCCAAAGTTAATTACCACCTGAGGCTCGTTCATACTTTACAAATATGTCAGCTATTGTCCAACATGAATGAGGATTTAGCATGACAAAAAATAGTGCATCATCAACAACCAAAAGATGATTCACCATTGGACCTGCTATACTAATCTTCATTCATTTTGATCGGATTTTTGTTGTCGTCATTGTTAATAAATGACTTAAAACCTCACTGCACAATAGGAATAGATAAAGAGAGAGAGAATCACCTTGAAAAATCCCACATTTAAGAAGAGAATGATCGGGAGAAGCTCCATTCATAAGAACATAGAATGAAATAGATGACAAATGACAAAAAACCATCTTTTCCCATTTTCCATCCAAATTCTTTCTTTTTTTTTTGCATTCAAAATTCAGATATTGAACACAAACAAACAAAATGAAGTTAATTCATTAGTATTACGTAACTAAAATATTTGTCCAATTTCTAAGTTTTTCTCAATCTGGTTGGGATAATCTAACTAATGATTATAACATTAGAGAATTGATTTTTTTTTACATAGTTGGTAGATTTTTTTTGTCAGTAAACATTAAATCAACACTAACTCCATTCATAGCTTAAATTTTTCAATTTGGAGGTGATTTGAGATTCGAACTCCCGACTTAAAAGATTAAAAATAAATTTCAAAAATAGAATTTGAATTCATAAATCTAGTTATTATTGATTAATTTTTCTTTTTGTTGACATGCAATGTTAAACGCGCCGTTACCATTAACGGCCAATATAACGGACCCTTGAAGTTACCACATCTTCTTGAAGCAGGATCAGCTCCGTCCAATCAAACGGAGATTAGCAATACCGTACACCTCACCGTATCTGAACTCACCCCACAGTCACAGACAAATTACATAAAAAACAATTCGGAGAAAAAAAAAGGAAAACAAGCAGATTTGCTTCTTCCCGATTCTTTACATGCATTCCTCATCAAAAATTGTTTTCTGGGTATTGTTGGAAATAGCTGTATTACTCGAAATGTTGAACCTTTACTCTTTTTCTTTTTCATCTTCGGTTAAATTCTGTGCTCTCGCTAGAGCAGAACCCTAATCTTTGTATTCCTAAATTCTACTTAAAAATTCGCACTTTATAGTTTTTTTTTCGGAAGCTCTTGGTTCTTCGAGGGAAGCTAAAGATTGGTGTAAAATCTAAGGTGAGATTCTGTTCACCTGAAGATCTTTCGCATTGTATGAACTTTCCGAGAAAAATCATGGTCTCAGGAATAGAAATTGGTGGTTGTTATAGGGTTACGATCTTCAGTTGTTGTATTCGAATTTCTCTTAATTTGTAATGAGGAATGGAGAGATAGATCTTGCTATTTTGATTTTAGGTTTGTGAGATTCTTTAGAAGTCCTAATTTTACTTACTTCAGCTTGACTTGAAATAATTTTGATTTCTTAAGCTGCTTGTATATTTGATTTGGGTATAGTTTAGTTAATCATATGCATCACGAATGTGGCTCATGATTTGGTCAACTTACCAATCATGTTTGCTTTACTTCACGCATTTGTTCAATGAGAAATGTAACTTGTGTATCTATCTTATTTAAAGACTGTTTCTTTCGATTTGCTTGTTTAGCTAGGTTTGAGAAGATGATAATAGCGAAACAATACCGTTGCGTTCACTCAGCTACTTGTCATTGCACGAAAGGACATCTAAGCGAAGAAGTATTGTTCCTTATGGTTCAGCATCTGAACTGGAATCCTAATGTAATCGGGACTCTATCTTGTGTCTGTAAGTGGTTTGATGATCTCGCTAAGCGATTACTGTGGAAAGAATTCTGCAGAGCTAGAGCACCTAAGATGATGTCTGACCTACAATCTAGTGGTAGCCACAGTGTTGATGGGAGTTGGAGAGCACTTGGGAAACTTTTGATTTATTGCTCAGGTTCAAGCAAAGGTGGACTCTTTAACGATATTCAAATCTCTGGTCACTTTGTTCATAGAACCCGTTTCTCTAGAACATCGGGAAGGAGCTTCCTTCCTCCTCAATGTCGAGCTGATGATATTCTCTATGTTTCTGATCCTTGTGAGCATCTGGATCAAGGAGAAGATGGTGATTTGGGATTCTTCCGTGGGATTTTTAAATCTTTTTCAATGTCAAAGGTGAGGAAGTTGCTTATAAAGAAAGGAACACCATTTCATCCCACGGAATTTTGTCCGTATTGCAAAGCGAGACTGTGGAGTATGCTTCAGGCGAAAATGATACCACAAAGTGCTAGCTGTAGATTGGGGGCTTATGAAGATAGCATCGAGTATTATGTTTGTCTCAATGGACATATGCTTGGAG
This sequence comes from Lepidium aucheri, assembly GCA_900406435.1. NCBI lineage: Eukaryota > Viridiplantae > Streptophyta > Magnoliopsida > Brassicales > Brassicaceae > Lepidium > Lepidium aucheri. Next base: position 18,874 of record OVBA01002291.1, on the reverse strand, counting down.
TTTGTACACTCTTGCCCTTGTCTGATTCTGAAGGGGCTACCGAGTTTCAGTGACTATTTACGACCTTGCTTTTCTTTTGCAGAAGATGTCTGAAGCTCTGGTTAAAAGTTATTGAATTCATCTGTTTCTTTGGTGAATTGTTGTGGCTAAATTTGGGGGACTCATCTCTTTTCCAGAGTTGGTGTGAACTGTGAAGTCGGGCAAAGGTTTGACAAAGAGAATTTACGGTTTCTGATCTCAATATACCATTGGTGTGCATCGACAAACCATTTGTTGATTTTGTGCATGTATATGTATGAACAACACTTTCAAATTTGTAATAGACGCATTATTTCTGCGACATTTATGATCATTTGACCCCCAAAAAAATACTTATGAATCTCTCTTTATCAACCTATATTACTTCTGATCTCGATTGAGCTATGAGCCGGTTTCTTTTTCAATCCAACATCCTCCATCAATTTTCTCACCTTCTCCATATCTTTCCATCGTCCCAAAGCAGCATAGATATTAGACAACAACACATAATTTCCTGTGTTCTCTGGTTCAATCTCAAAGAGCTTGTGTGCTGCCAGTTCTCCAAGCTGGACATTCTCGTGTGTGACACAAGCGGCAAGCAATGCCCCCCAAATGGTTGAGGTTGGTTCAAATGGAATTGTTGTAATGAGATCGTAAGCTTCATCTAACCGACCTGCTCGACCAAGGAGATCAACAATGCAAGTGTAATGATTTGATCGAGCTACAGTTTTATAATGCTCAAGCATAAACCTGAATAATGTCAAGCCTTCTTCAACCAAACCAGAATGACTGCAAGCGTTTAAGGCAGAAGTAAATGTAATTTCATTTGGCATCACACCAGACCGAACCATTTCCATGAATACTAACAACGCGTTATGACCATCTCCGTGCATCCCGTAGCCAGAAATTAACGCACCCCATAGAACTACATCGTTGCTCTTGTGTTTCTCCTGGATTCCTTTGAACACCTTGTGAGCAGATTCTAAAGATCCACACTTCGAGTAAATATGAACCAGGCCGGTAGCAGCATCGAGGCTTGACATAAACCCAGTTTTAGTTAGGAAGCAATGGATATCCATTGCTTGGCGCAAATCTGCCAAACCTGCATATGCTGGAAGGAGACTGTTTAGTGTAGCAATGTTAGGTTCTACATTTTGGCGTCGCATCCGTTTGAACAGAAACAAAGCGTCCCTCACAAGTTCATTCTGTACACAACCAGCGATAATTGCACTCCAAGGACCGGTGTGGTCTTTTGAAGCCCCAGAAAAGACTTTAAAGCAGAGATCAATGCGACAGAATTTAGCATACATGCTGATCAAAGATGTTTCTATAATGATATCGGAATAAACCTTTTGCCTTACCGCCCAACCATGTAAACATTTACCATCATTCAGCTTTAAAGCATCACCACATGCCGAAACAAGAGAGGCTATAGTCACAGCATTAGGCCTAACGCCTTCAAACTGCATCAATCTACATAACTCTAAAGCGTTTTTCACATCACCATCTTCTGTATATCCGTTAATCATACAAGTCCATGTAATCACATCCCTGTGTTCCATCCTGTCAAAGACAAATCTCGCCTCATCCATACGACCACATTTCAAATACATGTTTACCAACGCATTCTTCACCTCAACTTTATCCCCCAACCGCTTCTCTTCCACCAATTTATGAACATTTCTTCCTATTTCTAAATCCTTCAAGTGACCACAAACAGGCAACATGGAAACAATTGTAGCATGGTCAGGATCAACACCTTCGTTTACCATCCGGTCAAATGTAATCAAAGCATCATTCAAATATCCATTCCTACAATATCCACTAATCATCGTGTTCCACGAGATCACATCTCGGTTCTTCATCATATCAAACACGATACTCGCCATTTCAATCCTTCCAAAGTTCATATACATAGCCAACAACGCGTTTTGCACATACTTATCCGTACCAAACCAGCTTCTCAAGATCCTCCCATGAATAACCAATCCCAAATTTATCGATTTCAATTCTCCAGCAGCCTTGGCAACAAAAGGGTATGTATAACCATCCGGACAACAATGTGGTCCCTCATTAACCATCCTAATGAACATGCTAATCGCATCATGATACAATCCATCACGAACATACATTCTGATAACAATGTTATATGAAAGCAGAGAACTTTGAGGCATTTTCTCGAACAGCTTCCGTGCATAAGTGATATGACCACATAAAGCATAAGTAACGGAGAGAGTCGACAAAATGTGGCCGGAAATTCGACCGCCGGTAATGACGTGGCAGTGTAAAGCCTTGGTTTTGGCGATTGATTGAGTAGCTGCATAATGATTTAAGAGAGATTGGTACTGCTTGACGCTAAGTGCATGTTTGGCTCTGCGCAAAACTTCATTCATTTAAAACGTCAGTTGAAGAAATGTATTGAGTCGCGTTTGTAAAGCAACGACTTAGCAGAACGAAATACGTCTAAGACTCTAGTTCACCAAGAGGGTCTTACTTAAACAAGCATTCATAATTGAGTATGCATATTTAGTAAATTTAAAACACTAATTGAGTTATTACTTAACATTCATACCAAGAAAAGAAAATTTGAAATTACAATTTTAAAAAAGGAAAAATGATTGTTAACTACACAGATTTTTACTATTATGTAAATATTAAATTTGATAATGTGTCATTTCATACACATATTTATGTTACCTTATAATGACATACACTTTAAAATTATTAAATGAGAATATGTTATCTGTATATGTGTTATTATGTGAGGTAAACTTTATAATATTGGTGGAGTATATCAGATCCAATTTATGCTAAGAATATAACTAAACTCACACTAAATACATAATTTAACTAAACTCACACTAAATACGTAATTTTGTATGATATAATTTAAATTTGTAACTAAATTTTGCAATTAAATATAGAGATTCTTTCTAAACTAACTCATTGACTAGTCAATGGGTAAAATAATCTCCTCATTTTTCTCTCTTAAACACTCTACTATTTACCCTTATAACCTCATATAATTTCTAAAATGCCATTAGTTTTCTAAAGTTTCAGCACAATGCAAAACTACTATAAAATCCTTGTAACCTCAAATATTTTCGAAAATGCCATTCATCTTCAATTCAACCAACTACCATTACCAACCAAATCAAAGCTTTAAATGCCATTGTTTCTTCATTATTATGCTTTTTCACAACTTCCACCAACATTAGCTCCCATTCTCTCTTCATTTCTAGCCAAAAACTTCACAAATCTTTGGTTCAATTCTTAAAACTTATGATTTTTGGTTAATTTAGAAAATTTGCAGGGAGTAGTAGACTTCACGTGAAGTTTACTAGTCAACAAAAAGGTTTAGTTTTGCATTTGACCATTTTTTTGAATCGGAGAGTAGACTTCAGGTTTGAAAAAAAAAGTACGGAGACTTCACCTGAAGTCTACCGNTTTTTTTTGCTTACATATAATAACTTGTTATAATTCATGTTACATAATTAGTAATAGCCATCAATGACAATTTCACACTTATTTACAATGTAATATTTACAATTTGTTGGCAACTTGAAGTGTCCACCAGAAGTCTCCACAAGAAGTCTCTACAAGAAGTCTCCACTAGAAGTCTCCACTAGAAGTTTCCACTAGAAGTCTCCACGAGAAGTATTTACTAGAAGTCTCCATGAGAAATCTCCACTAGAAGTCTCCACCAGAAATCTGCTTAAAAAAACCAACAAAAATACTCATTAAAATGTAATTTTTAAAGACAAAAGATAAAAAAAATTTGATTCTTACACAATTTTTTTGATAAAAACGTAAACTTTTATAAGAAAATGTCAAAAAAATCAAAACTTTCACATAATATTCATTAGAAATATAAAAATTATACAACAAAAAATCAAATTTTCTTATAAAATTCATTAAATTGTAATTATTAACTATAAAAAAATAAATTTTCTAGAAAAAAATAATTTTAGNTTTCTAGAAAAAATATAATTTTACTTAGAAAACACCAAAATACTATGTTTTTCTTAAAACAATATCACAAATCATATCAAAAAATAGATCTTTAACTAGAAAAGCCCAAAAATTAGATCTTTAACTAGAATAGACCAAAATTTTTTTGTTCACATCATATTTATTAAAAATGTAACCTTTAACTAAATATTAAAAAAATTAAGATTTTTTACAAGATCTCATTTCAAAAACAAATCTCTAACTAGAAAGAACAAAAAAATAATCAAACTTTCACATTACTTTCTTTAAGAATACAAAAAATGTTCAAAAAATTAGATCTTTCACAAAATATTCATTAAAAGTACAATTTCTAACTATAAAATGTACTAAAATCAAAGTTTTCACAAGATTTACATTAAAAATCGGATCTTTGACTAAAAACACAAAAAAATCAATACTTTACCAAGAAAATAAAAAATCAATATTTTCCAAAACAAATCTACCTTTTTAAGAGAAATAATGGTAAAATATTTCACAAAAAATGTTCAAAAAAATTAGATCTTTCACAAAATATTCAATAAAAATACAATTTCTAACTATAAAATGTACTAAAAATCAAAGTTTTCACAAGATCTACATTAAAATCGGATCTTTGACTAAAAACACAAAAAATCAATACTTTACCAAGAAAATAAAAAATCAATAATTTTCAAAACAAATTTACCTTTTTGAGAGACATGATGGATGTTGGTCATAAACAAGAGGCTCTAGTGGATGGAAACTTCCCATGGAACTTGCAAAAAAAGGCAAAAATTATGAGAAAATAATGAAAAAAATCTTAGATCTTGAAGGAGGAGAGAATAGTAGACTTACATGTTAGCTGGAAATACATACATGTTAATTTTTTTGCTTCTTCTAAAATTTGTATTTATATGTAGGTTAATTTTTTTAGTTTAATTGTTGGTTATTTTTGGTTTAGCACAACCCAATTTAATTTTTGGAGGAGGAGAGTTCACGTGAAGTCTACTTGTACAAAAGAAAACTTCACGTGAAGTCTCCTTTAACCCCTGAACTCTAAACAGTAGTAGACTTCACCCGAAGTCTACTAGTTAAAAGAAGACTTCAATATGAAATCTCCTATGATTAGACTTCACTCGATGTCTAGTTGTGAAAAGAAGACTTCACGTGAAGTCTACTATAACCCCTAAACTCTAAATAATAGTAGACTTCACCTGAAGTCTACTGTAAACCGTAAACACTATATTCTCAATTATAAACCCTAATTACTTTATTATAAATTGTAAATTATCAACTATTTTCCGGAAATGGTGGACCAAATATACTTATTTCTAAATATATGCATAATTTACATCTTTTACTACAAAATTTGAAATCCCACAAGATAATCATACCTTATTACCCTAAACCCTAACTCATGCCATAGTTTGGTTATGAACCATGAGATTTTGACCCTACCATTGTAAATTGTAAATTCTAAATCGTGAATTGTAAATTCTAAATTCTGAATTGTAACTCCTAAATCATTAACACTAAATTGTAACTCTTAAATCATTAACACTAAATTATAACCCTACATTCTAACTTAATCCATACTATACTTCTTCTCCCCCATGTTTAATATAAATTTAGTTTTAAGACATCATGTTTGCTTATTATTAGATCTTGGAATCAATGTATAAATATACTTACTATTTAATTTTTATTAACTATTTAAGGTTTAATTAAATATAAAATTAAAAAGTAAACTTCACATGAAGTCTTCTCCTAGAAATAATAGACTTTAGGTGAAGTCTTCTTGAAGTAGACTTCACGTGAAGTCTCCTTAATCTGCAAGGGGTACAATCATAATTCAATTATCAGGTTTTTTGTTTACTCATTAAGGGTAAAATTATAATTTTCATACTTATGTGAGTTAGTTTTAGAGAAAAAAATGAAAAGGCTACATTTTTGCATTCAAAATTAATTTTTAGGTCATTTTTGAAAAAATCCCTTACATATATAAGATGGTTTATTCTATACAAATTAATCAATATCGAAAAGTGAATCTATTGTATACATTTATTTCTATTCATATTTAATTATTAGATAATTAGTTTTAAACTGTATAATCTAACTATATAATTGATTTTATATGTAACTTAATCATGACTTAGATCCTACTAAATCTAAAGAATGTTTTCAAACATAGTTAGAACCATTATCTGAAATTTTCAAGTTGAGGAATAAAATGTTATTATTGTTACAACAAGTTGAGTTAATGTTTTATTCCTATTTTTGTAGTACAAGATATGCACTATTACAAAATTTCTGATTTTAAGCTTCATGTTTGGACGACTACGAGCTTGGCCATAAATATAGGTATGGTGGTTTCGATTTTATTAGTGATAATTTCTAATATAATCTTGACAAAACACTAAGAAAATTGCCTGTAAAAAACAAGAATGTTGCGATAAATTTACATTGTATATTTTTAACAGGTGAGGAGTGAAAATATTGGGAATTCCAGGATTCATATAAGAGTGAAACAAATGAAACTATTGACTCATTTTCTTTGTCGGCGCAAAGATTAACACCTATCAATCCATAGTGTAAAGATAATTATATATATCAAAACAATAAAATGAAAATATTTAGATATTAATTCCGTAAATTCACAAGTTTAAAAGTATGTTCATAACATATCATACTTCTATGTATTGACAAAACATATTTTGAGAATACTTATATCTAGCTCAGATGATCGTAATGTGTAAGATTTTCTTTTGTAAAAGCGGTTTAAAAAGCATAAAAATTTTGTAATTTTTTTGTTTTTACTTTTAGATTTTAATGTGAAAATTGTAAAAAAATTTAATCTATATTATGTATTATAAGAAAATTATTTAAAATTTGTAAAAATTTACATTACAAATATCAGAAATTTATAATAATGAATATCAAATATTTATAAAATATAAAACTATGCAATTGTAGTTAGCTGTTATGAATTTAGATAAAGGTGAATGTCAATTTGTATCACCTTTGAACACATCCATATATTGGGAGCCTATGAATCTAACTAAATTTCAAGGATCTTAATATAAAAGAGCATAGAAGACTCTGAACTAAATTTACTTTTAATTTAATTTTGTTAAAGTGATGAAGAAGTTAGTCTGTTATTTCAGACATGGTTTCGAATACTTATTAGTGTTGTTCCTTTGCAATGTTTCGTGAAGCTAGTGTGTCAAGGAAAATATTGCTGAATTGCTTGTCATTCTATTAGGTTAAAGTTACAATATATAGAATTTCTCAATAGTTGACCTAGAAGATGATAACTAAACCAAAAACATAACCGAGATATTTATATTAAACCAACATAACATTATCAAACCACCTAATACTAACATAACATTATCAAACCACCTAATACTTCTCCTCCAGTTGGCGAGTGGATATCACAAACTCCCATCTTGTCAAGTAAATATCTGAGTTGAACACGACCAAATGATTTAGTAAGAAGGTCCGCAAGTTGTTCGGTTGTCCGAATATGAGCTGGAGCGAGAATGCTATCTTGAAAAGCATCTTGAATGATGTGATAATCATTCTCAATGTGCTTGGTACGTTCATGAAATACTGGATTCTTCATGATGTAAAAAGCTAACTTGTTATCACAAAGAAAGGTGACCGCTTCAGGATGAGGAACACCAACATAGGGAAAAGCTCGAGCAGCCATTGCACTTCCGAATAAGTATAAGACATGGGACGATACTCGGCTTCAGCTGAGGAACGAGATGCCATTTGCTGCTTTTTAGTCTTACAAGATATAGGTGAACCACTTAGAAGAACCACATTACCCGTCAATGATCGTCTTGTGAGAGGGAAAGTGGACCAATCTGCATCACAATAAGCAGTAACATGAAGGTCTAGTCTAGAATTAAAGAAGACATTTTGACCAAGAGTACCCTTAAGAAATCATACAACTCGTGTGGCAGCATTCCAATGTTTTTGTCTCGGTTTCGCAAGGAATTGGACAAGTAAGTGAACCGCATAACTCAGGTCTGGTCGGGTGATTGATAAATATACAAGTCGGCCCATTAGGCGATGATATCAAGAAGGATCATCAAAGAACTCACCATCATCTCAAGCAAGTGTGTGGTTTTGCTCTATCAGTGTATCATAAGGTTGTGAACCAGTCAATCCACATTCGGTAATAATATTCAATGCATACTTTCGTTGACACACATCTCCAAGCCCAGGAAGTACTTCAAGACACCAAGATCCTTCATACGAAAACAAGTGCTCATGTAGGTTTTGAACTTAGATATGGGATCAGAATCATTACCACCAACGACCAAGTCATCAACATAGACCAGCACATAAAGACACTTATCACCACGTTGATAGGAAAACAATGAGTAGTCTTTCTTATTCTGAACAAACCCAAACTTGAGAAGAGATTTAGATAACTTAGCAAACCAACAACATGGAGTTTGTTTTAGGCCATAAAGAGATTTCTTGAGTCTAATACCTTTGTGGAATCGGTAGAAGAATATCCTAGAGGAAGTTTCATATATACTTCATCATGTAGGTCGCCATGTAAGAAGGCATTATGAACATCCATTTGAAAAAATTTCCAGTTCTTAGCAGTCGCAACCTTGAGGAAGATGCGTACCATAGTCATTTTCACAACCGGGGTAAATGTCTCATCATAATCAGTTCCTTCTTCGTGTCGATTACTTAAGACAACAAGTCTTGCTTTGCAACGTTCCAGAGTATCATCAGATTTCAGTTTCACTTTGAAAATTCATTTGCTTCCAATAGCACACTTGCCTTCATGCAAATCAACAATATCCCATGTATCATTCAGTTAAAGAACATTAATTTCTTCTCGAGATGCAAGACACCAATGTTTATGTTTCATAGCTTCTTTGAAAGAGCTAGGTTCGTAGTGAGCACCAATCGCAACAACTTATAACTGTTGAGAAGGGGACAAACGATCAAGAGAGATGTAATTAGCAAGAGGATAAACACACTCACTTGTGAGTTTGGGTTCAAATTTTTTTGGGTATTGTGGTAGAGTATGTGACATAGGGATCAAGGAGAACTGATGGTTTTTGCACACGATGTCTGTGACCAAGTGCCTCTTGTTTGTGTGCATGTCCGATGTCAACATGCTCATCCACTTGGTTCTTGTCAGTTGCAACATCATCAACTACTTGTTCCTGTTCGGTTTTAACATCATCAACCACTTGATTCTCAACATTATCAACCACTTGATTCTCAACATTATCAACCACTTGATTCTCAGCATCATCGACCACTTGATTCTTAACATCATTACCTAGTGGTTCAAGTATGGGCTCATCAGTCATTGGTGGTGAACAAGGAGGCAACATAAAATCTGTATGCAAGACATCTTCATCAAACGGAGGTGTAACACATGGAGGCGTTGACACAACAAAGGGGAAAACATTCTCAAAGAACTATACATCTCAAGAGAAACAATTTCTTAGTTTTCATATCATATACCAACCAACCCTTCTTCCCAATAGGGTAACCGAGAAACACACACCGTGAACTTCGTGATGCAAATTTGTCGCTAGATTTTGGAGCTTGAGAAGCATAACAAAGAAAACCAAAAACCCTTATATCATCGAAATTTGGATCACGAGAGAACACGAGTTCATAAGGAGTCTTGTTGTCAAGAAGAGGAGTAGGCGTGCGGTTAATTAGGTATGTGGCAGCTTGTATGCTTTCTCCCTAGAATTTTGTTGGTAAATTTGCTTGAAAAAGCAAGGCCCGAGCAACATTATGTATTTGTCGGTGTTTCCTTTAAACTCGACCATTTTTTTGTGGTGTATAAACACATGAAGTATGATGAGAGATTCCCGTTTCAGCAAAATACGGACCCAAGGGAAGGAATTATGTGCCATTATTTGTGCGGTCTGTCTTGACTTTCTTGCCAAATTGACAATCAATCCATATAATAAAGTGTTTAAGAACCGTAGACACCAATGTCTTCTCTCGAATCAAGTGAGTCCATGTTGCTCGAGAAAAATCATCTACTATGGTAGGAAAATAAGATGACCCACACGTAGATGAAGTGTTGTAAGAACCTTAAACATCACAATGTAATAGACCAAATAAATCATCAGCTTTATTAAAACTTTTGATAAAAGACAAACGAGACTGTTTTGCTCTAGAGCATACATCACAACATTCGTCGAGTTTACTACTATTACGAGAAGAGGAACCAAAATCTGATAACAAACTAAGAACTTTAGAAGACGGATGTCCATCTGTTAATGCCACAAATCACAAGCATCAAGCTTCGAGCTGGAACATTCCTGAGATAGAACCAAACCTGGAAAATGATACACTCCATCTCGTGCTTCACTCGCTCCAATCAAAGTCTTCAAAGCTTGATCTTGAATCAAACAAAACTATTTTGTAAATATCACAACACTCGCGACAACATCAAGTAAATGTGCAACCGAAATAAGAGTCATAGTCAGGGTGGAAGCAAAAAACACATCATTAAGGACCATTTTGCCTTCAAGAGATAAGGTTCCTTTTTTGTCGACCAAGCAAGGCCATTGTTTGGTAATTTGATCGGATAAGCGGCAATATCCTGAAGATTATCAAGCAATGATATATCTCTGGTCATATGGTGACTTGCACCTGAATCGATGATGAGATCATACCTACTATGAGTACCAAACAATAGCAGTTTTTCATTCTTACCAGACATCTTGTTTGTTGCGGATGGCTTTTTGTTGTTCAGAATGGTAGCCAATGAATTCCACTGTTTTGGCATGAGAAATGGAATGCCTTGAGGTGGTGTGGACATTTGATAACAAGATTTTACTCAGGTTTTCAAATCATATTACACTAATTTTTCGGTGTAGTATAATAGGTGACAATCCAACAGAGAATGTAGTTATCACTCAGAATACATTAAACTATCCTAATTCAAGCCAATCAAAGTGTGGTTTGTCTAATAGCCTAGATTAAACTTAACATAAAAGTGAACAAATCAATCAGCTGTAATAAAGAAATTAAAGCAAAACAATAAGCAGCAATGTCAAGAGTGAATTTAACGCAAGGTAAGAAAACAGGTTCCTGAGAAGTGAGCGTCACGGATCAGCGTGTCTCTTAAGCTAACTTGGCGCTTGACAACACTCAATAAAGCTAATCTCTAGGCAGCGAGAATGAAATAATGAATCTACTCTCGTGGCAAACAAACTCAAGTTGATTACTAACATTTCCTATCCCCATATGCGTTTTATGATCTACCCGACATGAATGATCAACCCGCTTAAAGCCAATTCACACCTCAGACATTCGATCCCTCAAGCCGAGTGTGTAAATCCCTGAAATGGTTCAGTCAGATGCTCTATCAAGCACCGATCAGATGCTAGAGCATCTCAGAACAAGCTCCAGTTGATCAGAACAAGCTCCAGTTGATCAGATGCAATATTGAAATCAACGCTGAACGTAAAAACTAAATTGCATAAAACATAAAACCCAAATCAGAATGATTCGTTCTGGAATTACAAAGAGCTCAGCCTGCTTGTTCGAAAAAGAGTAATCACTCGGATGAAAAACTAAATAGATACCTAAAAATCATCCCCACTCGAAGTATATAGAAAACTCAGCACAAACACAAGTAAAATTCGGCTCAGTAAAAAAAATCCAATCTTCAGTGGATCTTGGAGCCAAACTCGATCCAGACGATGATCAGGTCCATGATAAGAAACCTTGCATCCCAAGATACAATACACTCGAACTGCAGCTCCAGCACAACATGCGTTTGTTCGAGTGTCAGCTTGTAGTCCCAATGCTTACCTTGTCCTTCGCCACTCCACTCCAGTTTGAGCTTGATGGGACTCGATCTGTACACGAGCTCCATCTGTTGTTTCCCTGCTCCAATCACACTCTAAGTGCTGCTACTTTGCATCTCTTTGTAGCCACTAGTCCAGAACACTCCATTTTTGCACCTTCAGTACCTAAAATCCCCTTGAATGCAATATGCATGCTGATGCAAATGAACAAAACTATTTGGACTCTAATGATGAGAATGTATTAGACATGCATGTAAAAATGGCTAAATAGGACTCCTAAAATGTACTAAAAACCATACATATCAACATTGTGGCTTGGTTAGTCGTCGGGGTTCCTTTGCCACGTTCACAACCCTGAGAACCACAACCATATCCCCTTCCACGAGATCAACTACCACTTGCTTGATCATCCCACCATTCTGGATATCCCACAATCTTAAAACACTGTTGTTTTTGATGACATGTTCGACCACAATGAGTGCACATAAGTGATTGTTTATCTGTCACAACCATTGAGGCAGGCAAACCAATAACCCCAAGCTGAGTATCTTCCTTCTTTGTGACATTGTAGTGTCTTTCTTATTGAACAATTTGAGAATAAACCTGTCCAAGAGTCATATCCGAAACACAGGCAAGGAGATTGGAACGAGTTGTTCCAAATTTTTGGTTGTCGAGCCCCATCAAAAATTGATGAATCTGAATGCTCTCTTGTTTCTTATTGTAATGTGTCATCGATGCACAACTCAGCTTCTTACAACAACACATGAACTCTTTGTCAAAGTTAGCCAAATCATCCACAAAACATTGAGATTACTATAATATTCCTCCACTGTAAAGTTGCCTTTTTTACAGGCAAAAATCTCATCCCGAAGTTGATATTCACGAGTATTGTCGCCGACTGAGAATCTCATGTGAATTCCCTCCCACATCGCGGAAGCATCATTGACGAGAGAGATGGAAGACCAAAGTTTTTCATCAACACTTGCAAGGATCCATCCAATGATGAGAGAATTGACCATATTCCATCATTCTCCATCATTTGTATCTTCTGCTGGTCTCTTTAGGGTTCCATTAATGAATCCTAATTTTCGTTTTGTCCGAAGAGCATTAATCATGAGCTTTGACCACATGTTGTAGTTTGCTCTATTTAGCATGATCGAGGTTAGCACCTAACCGCTGTGCTCTATAGTTTGAATCATGTAGGGAAAAAAATTAGCGCCGGGTCCTTGTTCTCGATCATTGCAGCCATCGTTGTTGCAAGGTGAAAGTCAAAATTTAGGATTTATGTTTGTACAATTTTCTTTAGGGTTTGATCGAATCGATCTTAGCTTTAGGGTTTAGGATTCGATCAATTCTCTTTTTTATTTTCGAGCAATTTGATCAGTACTGGCCAAAAGGAGGCTCTGATACCATGTCAAGGAAAATATTGCTCTGAATTGCTTGTCATTCCATTAGGTTAAAATTACAATATATAGAGTTTCTCAATACTTAACCTAGAAGATGATAACTAAACCAAAAACATAACCGAGACACTTATATTAAATCAACATAACATTATCAAACCACCTAATATAGTGTGCTATTTTAGTGATATCTTAGGAGAAGTTTTACTTGTACCCGATCTTGAGGAAGAAGTATCCCTTTTTAGCGTAAGAGAAACTAATGTGGGAAAACATATGTAAGAAACATAAGAAGAATTGACACCAAGATTATGAGTTTCTCTGATCTGCACGTACATCTCTCTTCACGATTATCTTGAATTTCACTTTTTTTTAGTTTTATAAGCTTTAACGACTACAATAATAGATAAAAGAGTCATTACATCTCCAATTGACGGTGTTTCTCAAACCAAGAATGCAAAACATGTATGATTTGCGTCTATCTAAATTGCTTGCAAAATTCGAGTCACAAAACTCTTTAATCTTTAAATCTCATACTTTGTAAATATTAAAAATATCATGATTACTACTTCTACTAGATACCTCATCATCGATTTAACAGCTAACCAATGTTCGTTTCTTGTTTTTCCCATGAACCTACTAACCATTTCTGCTACATATATGAGGGTTAGACAAGAACTAACCAATTTCTCACAACACTAGTATAAGGTACATTTTCCCTGAACTCTGCCTGCTCTTTCTCTTGTTCAAGTATTAGTTTGAAAATATGATTCTATAAGAGTCTGAATTGGTTTACTTTCACTAATACCAAATAACCTCAAAAATTTCTTTCATATCAAAATTTACTCAAAACCTTCTTCAACTTTATACCAACCACCTTCTCATGAGTAAAAGACTAGTATAGTCTCCCATATAGATACTAAAAGGACATCTAGATTTCTTGATTGCATACGATGCATCAGTTGCATTGTTTTCGATTATAGATTTCCATTGCTTCGACACAAGTTTCATCTTCATTAAAGTTTTCACATCGACACAACACTAACTGCGCCATCTTTTGTCGAAATGGCACCTTTCGAACCAATGAAGGAGCCAGTGAGGCTCAGCTTAGTCATGGATTGAGGCTAAGCCTTCACATGCTTCCTTGAACCCTGAATTTCCTTTTGATATTTCCACAAATTCCCTTGTTTCCTTATTGGTTTTGTAATCACCTAACCTTTTATGGCTTGTTTGTAAGCACTATAAAAAGTCTATTGGTAATAGTGTACTAATACCAATTCTAAAATCTGGTCATCTCTCTCTCTCTCTCACTCAGACTCCTTCCTCCGTCGAATCGATGTCATCTCACCACCACCATGATAGTTGCTGCCACCGTCGCCACCACAATCACCATGAGAACATTACTTTAATACCAACTTACTACGCCACGTCATCATCCTCTTTCTCTGCAGATTCTACTCATTGTTGCTGTACACAATCCAACCAAGCTTCGTCCCCAAATTTGGATCATCTTCTTCTTCCTCTCATTGCTTCTTATCTCCAAAATCAACAACAACAAACGCAATGTTCCTGCAAAACCCAATCTCCGAGATTCAAACAGAGTTTTTTGAACCAGCAACAACATAAGAAGAAGAACGTTCAACGAGAATATCACTATCTTCTCCGCAAAATCGACGATCTTGAGTTTTCTCTCAATCGATTCTCTGCTTGTTATGATCGTGATTCTTACTCTACATTGAAGGATTCGGCGGCGCGTGTAATTCAATCCCATTTCCGTTCTTACTTGGTTCGCAGATCTGTATCTCTGAGACAACTCAAGGAGATAGCAACAATCAAATCAAGCTTCTTGTCTCTAAAATCCTCGGTTTCTGACAAATCCCATTTCCCTTTTGAAGCTGTTTCTCGTGAAGCTACGGATTTGCTTCTGCAACTTGATTCAATTCAGGTATGAAGTTCTGAAGTTTTATTCTTACTCTATCGGAGCTTACTTCTTGATTTTTCAAAACACTTTGACACTCTCAGGGTAGGGTTTATCCAATGATACGAGATAAGAAAAGATCTTTGAGTAGAGATATAGTGAGGTTTCTACATTACATTGATGGTTGTGCTGTCAAAAGGCGTGACACTGTTTGTAAATCTGCTAAAGATGTGAGCTTTACTGGCAAATGTAAGGGTTCTTCTGCGGCCAAACTTCATGTAGGCGCGGAGAGATCGAATAAACAGATAAAAACAATCTATGTAACTCCTAGTGGCGACGAGGCTGAGCTAGAAGAGTTTCGCTTCATGACTGACGATTGTCAGAAGTTCCCAATTGTTTCTGTTGAAAGCAGCAGAAAGGTTGCAAGTTCAAATGCTAGAGTTGGAGGCAACAAAGTGAAGGCACCTGTTACTAAGACTGTGAAGTTTGGCAAGAATAGGAATATCTATGAGCTAACTTCGAGTCCAGAGGATGACGATGACGAAAGAATCATGATGATGTCTCGTGATGATGGAGTTGGTTGTAGTTATCCAAGGGGTAGAAGTAGCAGCAATGTTGGAGGGAAGACCCGGGTGATGAAAACTGTGAGCTTTGATGAGAATGGGAATGTCTATAGGGTCTTTGGAGACACGCCAAAGACTAGTGTAGGTGAGGGAGATGACAGTTCAACCAGCGGATCAAACAATGAAAATGGACATGGTTACAATGAGGTTGAGAATGTTAAATATGTGACCAAGGAGAATGAAGGTTTTAATGAAGAAGAAGAAGAAGATACTCACTCTGAGAATGACCAAGAGTATTCTTCAGAAGGTAGTGAAGAAGAAGCAGAAGTTATCGAGAATGTTAGCCAAACGGGAAGAAATGAACCCAAGCTGGAGTTCCAGCTTCGAAAAGGAAGTTCAATGTTTTCTCCACCGTTGCCACTAAAAATGGAACCTTGAGCTGGTTCATTAAAATAGTGATCTCTATCGGTTATGACTTGTGTCAACCAAAGAAGGAATTCTTGAGTTGTGGGAATTGTAACATTAGCGGAAGGGTTTAACTTGGGTTTCAGCTTTCTCTGGGGATATTTGTGACGAGTTCTTCTTGTTTTTGTTTTCCTTTGCCATTGTTGGCGCTTTTTCTTTCAGAGAAGCTCTGATCTTTTTGCGTGTCAGTTTCTCAGATCAGCTTGCTTAGGTAAATCAGTTTGATTGTACACTTGTGTGTGGTTCTTGTTGCTCTCCTTGAATCTTCTGCTTCTAATTGTGCATCTGTTTCTGGCATTGTTCCTGTGCGTGTATATATACTCACTCTTGCTCATATGATCTTATGAGATGCACATATATATTATGGTCTTATAAGCTCACTATCAAGATTCAATATAGCCAAAAGAGATGATATCAAATGATACATAGTATTGATTTATCAACAACAATCCACACATTCTAATAGTTTTTTCTAAGCAACAAATCGAGTTTTACTGACTGAAGAATGCAAGGATCTTCATCATATGTTTTGTTCATTAACAGGAATATAGTTTATATTTCCACCTGAGGGATTCTACCACCAGCTTGGACAATCTGTTGCTCAAGCTGCAATAAAACAATGCAAGAATTATTTATGAATTTGAAAGGAGAAAAAACTGACACAATTTACATAGATTCTCACTCACATTGAACATATCTTGAAGCTTTGCCTTCAATGTCTTGTATTCAATATCCACCTGCTGCAAACATGTCACACACCTGTAACAGCAATTGTTCTCAGAATTAAATCTCAACAATCAGATTAACATAGGAGTAATATGAGACCCGAAAAAGACTGACCCTTCATAATTCTGAGAGTCACAACACTCCTTGAGGGTAACACAAAGACCTTTGACTCTCTTAGCACCAACACTTCATTAAAACAAGAGTAATTAGCTTTTCACTAGGACTACACTCGACATCAGACTAAATACCAAGACTACGGATCAGTGTAACATACCTTGAGCTACTACCTTTGAGTTGATGAACACTAGAGCCTACCACCTTGAAATCTACATTATTTCCTGTCTGATCTCTGAAATTATATATGAACAATTTATCAAACCATATATGTTACCTTTTGATGATAGCTAGTAAAAGTAAACTTACAAAGCTCTAGCCATATTACTGATAAGCTTCTCACAGTCTTCAAAGAAAAGAGAAACAACCTCAGCCACAAAATCAGGGCTACATTCATCTTGCAGCTTTTTCAATTCAGTGAATTGATCATCCAGATATCCCTTTACAAATCAAAACAAAGAATCTCAGAAACCCACCTCATACTTACTGAAACCAATTCTTAAAACCCCCCAATTTCCCATACAGAAGCTTCAAAAAGACCCCAAAAAACAGTAGAGAAACATCCCTAAAAAGAAGACAACGTTGAAAAAAGAGTCAATAACCCTTTGCTTCAACAGCAAATTCAATTCTCAAAACTCCAAATTCCATATGTAAGAACCCTAAAAACTATAAACACTAGAAAGAAGATACCTTTTGGTAAACAACTTAACCACAATTTCTAAGATTTCTTCACCAGAAAAGAAAAGAAATCTCTTTTATCTTAAAACTCTAAGGACAGATGCTAAAAATTTACTAATTCTCTGTAAATCTGCAGAAGAAGAAAGAAAGAAAGGAAAAACCTGGTGATAAAGAGAAATGGTGTAATCACGAAACTGTCTCTGTAACTGAGCAATGAGCGTGTCCATGGTTACTCGTGAAGGAGAAGCAGAGAGAAGAAGAAGTTTGATAAACTAAAAAGAGAAAATTTGCCTGAAATTTTGGTCTTTGAAATTGCAATCCCAATAAAGAAGAGATTCTTACAGATCATCAAATTAGGACAGAAATAATAAAGAAATAAAAAAACTTTTCCAAAAAGAGAGAAAGAATATGATTAGTTGTCAAAGAGACAACCTTGAGAAGTGAGAAGCATTGATTCCGGCCATGAAAATGGAATATCCGATTCATGATTGATAATACATTCATTCGTTTTCTCTGCGTTTAAATTTTTACTCATTTTCAACGCTTGGTTCAATCCACCGACACTAAGAATCTCTCACGCTGGAAGATTCTCTAAAGAGAGAGAGAATATAGAGATTTTAGAATTGAGTCTATCTTCATTTGAATCATTATCGTGTAGACAACACTCAAAGACATTGGTTCGATCTCTTGATCGAGCTTCAGCTAATCATACACTCCCTCTCTTTCAGTTTATGAGGGGTTTTATGTTTTTTTATTTGTTTCAATTTTTATAAGGGTTTTGTACAATTCTAGACCAAATTTAATGAATTTGATATTTCTTTGACCTTTAATATTCTACAGAATTGTTTATGATCGGTTAGATTGTATTTAATTTAGACATTAAATCATTTTTAAAAGACAATTAATGTGTTTTTTAATTTTTGTGAAAAAATCTAAAACACCTTATAAACTGAAGCAGAGAGAATATTCATTAACTTGGTGAAGTAGACACTTAATTTATTCTTAAGTGTAGTCACATTTTACTAATAGCTTGCCTTAATTATGGGAGATAGGAAAATATAATTTTTCACATAAAAAGTAGGGATACTTGCAAAAATAACCCTTTGACTTAAGTCAATTGCAAATATAACCCACCATTTTTTTCTCTCTTCAAATCCCTCAAAACTATCCCTAATTCTTTTGATAATTTCGAAAATGCCA
>OVBA01002290.1:0-34371 GCA_900406435.1 Lepidium aucheri | reverse complement strand
TAACATATTGGTAACAAAGCTATATTGGTAAGATAATTATCAAGTAAGATTAGTAACAAGTTAAATATAAAATAACTATTGGTATTGGTTTTTAATAAGATACATTTATCGACTTAGTTTAGTTTTTATATATATCTTTTATCTTAATCCTAACATAAAATATGATCCTAAATTTTTAATTTTAACAGAAAATAATTAGTTAAATATATCCTAGATAAATATGTGTATATAAGATCTCAATCTTAATTTAAAAGGAGATTATGAATATTCATCTCTATATGTACATAAACATATAGACAATTTTTTCAACTCTTTTCAATTTTTCTAGCTTTCTTCAACTTAATTATTTCTCTTTTGTTTACATCCAACGCAATAGACAAATAAAAAAAAGTAAACATCTAAAATTTAATGTATCATTATGTAGTTTTACAAATATTAATATAATATTTTATCAATAGTTATATACATATATATATATATATGTTTTATGAATGAAAATCTCATAATCTCAATTACTTTATTTTTATAGGTTAAATAACAATAAACATGAAAACTTAAAACAACACAAATTATTTACATCAATCAGCAAAAAAAGTTTGCATCGTCGTATGGTGATACGACTTTTAAGGAAGTGAAAAGCAAAAATTTTAAATGAAAACAATGAGCTTATATGAATAAATTTTTTCTTACTTGATAAAAATTGAATTTTAATATGTATTTTTCTTATTCGATAACAGTTTTATTATCCAACTAAAAATTAGATCTTTCTACAATATGAGAATATTATTCAAGGTTTTATGCATCATTTTCTTATGAAAAAGTTTGGAAATGCACTATATAAAAGAAATTTTATCGAAATTTGTTATTTTAGTATGCAAGATTGCAATAAAAATTACAAAGTTAGAAAATATTAAAACAACTCAAAACAATCATATTGTAGACTCGAAAAAATCTAGAAGACGTTTGATACAAAGTCGGTCAAACGAGGTATGGATTTTATTATAGAATTATATGGTTTAAAATATTTTACTATACTAATTATTCATAATATTATAAATATATTAAATATAATTTTTTAAATCCTGTGCATAACACGAATCCATATCTAGTAAGATATATTTTCTAAGCAACTTGGTCACTTATCCACCTTACTTCAAATATTCATTCTTTAAGATTATGAATCAGAATATCATAAGTATGTCCGGATTGGTAATAAGTTTTTTTTTTTTTTAACATTAGATCGATAAAGCTTGATCCATAGCCTAAAACCCACTTTTTTATGAAAATATTAGATGTCTCTTATCTCTTTTATGATTTAGATAACCCACGTAATAATTCTGGTATTTGGGATTCGACACCTTTCCAAATATTAAAAGAATTTTAGAGAATGAATTTTGGTCATATATTCTAAATTTCGCATAACGTGCTTTACAATTCTGCTTTTAAAGAAAATATATATGTCGCTCGCAGAACGTGCTTTATAATTTATAGTTGATTTTTTTTTTCTTTTTGGTCAAATACAATTTGTAGTTGTTTATAATCCGAGATTCATTCGCACATCGTGCTTGACAATTCTTTTATTTGTATACAACTTGGTCTATAAACGACAGTACAAGTTGTAATCAAGCTTTATGTATAAGATAAAGAGTTTTGAACTCTTTTTGATAGTTTCATAATTATGATGACCAATCAAAATAAAGTCAATATGTTTCATATCTCCTTTGAAGTTTTTAGAGCTTTGGGTTCGAAGATGAAGATTCTGATAACAGTCGTCTTTAGTTTCTTACTAATTTTGTCTGTGATGTTATTATCATTTTCAGACAACTTCAAGAACCAACTACTTGGTGATACAATCAATTGTAAGTAAATCATCTATTGATCTTATATATTTTTTGTTTTGGTTTACGCAAGATTTTATTTTCCTTTTTTCTTTGTGTGGAATTTACTCAAGAGTCTTCTTTTTGTGAAAAATGTTAGATATCAAACTTTTATCTTTGAAAAATGGTTGAAAAAATCTTTCTTTTGCGAAAATTTATAAATTATGTTTTACTATTTTTCAAATGGTTAAAAACACTCTAAATTTAGTTCAAATATTTAAAACCTTTTAGTTTTTTTTTTTCACTTCATCTTTACATCCATTACGAAAAAGTTGAATTTGACTCATTTGAAAAAAATTTAGAATTAAGTAATGAAAGTTAGAGATTCAAAGTGTGTAAACCAAACACTGAGTTCTTCTCAGTCTGATAGTTAGATGGAGTAGAGTTTACCTAATGCGTGTTAACTAATCGGCTTTAAAATTTCAATATAGTGTTTTTTTTCAACTATTCTTTATAGTTGAAGGTTTTTTTTGACATTTTTTAAAATCATTTTCTTATACTATATAGATTCATGGGAATCAGAAACACAAGGAGATAAATTGATTGGAGGGCTTTTAACATCGGATTTTGATGAACGTTCTTGCTTGAGTAGGTATCATAAATCATTGTTGTATCGCAAGCCTTCACCATACAAGCCTTCTGAATATCTTATCTCTAAGCTTAGAAGCTATGAGATGCTTCACAAACGTTGTGGTCCAGGAACACAAGCTTACAAAGAAGCAACAAAGAATCTTAGTCATGATCATGAGTCCAATTATGCAAACAAAACTCAGTCTGGTGAATGCAAATATGTTGTGTGGCTTGCAGATTTTGGACTTGGAAACAGAATGCTTACTATGACTTCTGTTTTCCTTTATGCTCTCTTGACAGAAAGAATCATTCTTATTGATCAAAGTAAAGATGTTGATGATATCTTCTGTGAGCCATTTCCAGGTACTTCATGGTTGCTTCCTCTTGATTTTCCATTGATGAAATATACTCATGGATACAACAAGGGATACTCTCGTTGTTATGGAACAATGTTGGAGAAACATACCATCAATTCGACTTCGATACCGCGACATCTATATCTTCATATGATTCATGATTCAAGGGATATTGATAAGATGTTTGTCTGCCAAAAGGATCAAAGTTTGATTGACAAAGTCCCTTGGTTGATTTTTAGAGCCAATGTTTACTTTGTTCCATCTTTATGGTTTAATCCAAGTTTCAATTCCGAACTAACTAAGCTATTTCCGCAGAAAGAAACCGTCTTTCACCATCTAGCTCGCTATCTTTTCCACCCGAAAAATCGAGTTTGGGAGCTCATCACTAAGTACTACAATGCTCACTTGTCTAAACCAGACGAGAGACTTGGTATTCAAATAAGAACTTTCACTGGTAAAGCTGGATATCACCAAAATGTTATGGACCAGGTCATATCTTGTACACAAAGAGAGAAACTTTTGCCTGCATTAGCTTCAAAAGTTGATATATCGAACAGCACAAAACTCAAAGCTGTTCTTGTTACATCTTTGTATCCAGAGTATTCTCAAAAGCTAAAGAAGATGATCAATTTGGTACAACCAAGTTCAACAAGAGAAGTTATTGAAGTTTATCAACCAAGTGGAGAAAGGTCTCAAAAAACAGACAAGATGTATCATGACCAAAAGGCACTTGCAGAGATCTATCTTTTGAGTTTAACTGATAACATTGTCACAAGTGCAAGGTCTACATTTGGATATGTTGCTTATAGTCTTGGAGGATTAAGGCCATGGTTACTTCAACAACCAAATGATCTCAAAACTCCTGATCCTCCTTGTGTGAAGTCTCCATCAATGGAGCCTTGTTTCCTTACTCCTCCTGGATTTGGGTGTGAAGCTGACTCGGGAACTCACTCGTGGCAGGTTTTACCTTATGTTAGGTTTTGTGAAGATATTTATGGGCTTAAGCTATTTGATGAATTGTAGATATTGTTTACCACTTATGATATTTCATTGAACTACTGAATTATTGAAACATAGAAAAATTAATTATTGCCGAGTTCTCTTGGATATTTAAGATGATCCAGCTAATGATTCCAGTATCAAAGATTCGATTATTTCCTACTAACTTTGGTAGATTAAAGAGGATTTTAGGAAGTGTGGTTTAGACTATAAACTTAGTCTTGTCGATCCAATCTTTGACAAAAAAAAATATAAAAATGATTATATTTCTTACTATATATTTTCATCTAACTTTGGAGATTTAGAAGCATAGCTGCTCCGGGAGCTAGTACCAATGACTAGCTTAACTCCGCATAACTTGTGAAATAGATGTAGAACCATAGATATTGAACTATTTAATTTTTTTTGTCAACTTAATTAAATGAAAATGAAAATTAAAACTGTGTCCAAAGAAGTTGAATGTTGTTCACCAAGGTACAATTTCTTGATAGGCTTCGTGCCCTCCTTGCCAGTGAGTCTGTCTTGTAGTTCAGAACACGCGGAAGCGTCGATATTGAGATAATCGCAAAATCATTTTTGAGCCTGAAGAAATCCTCGAGGTATGGGGAGAAAGCTGGCCACGCTGTGGGGTCTTCCACCATCTTTACCACTTCCGAACAATCCACCAGAAACTCTACTTCCACCAAATGAAGGGAACTAAAACATGTCATGGTCCATAAAAGAGTTTCGAGTTCTGCATGTATAGGGGTTAAACTTCTGTAACAACATCTTGCTCCCATATTTACTTCATTGTGAGCGAAAGGGTAGCAATACCATCCGAAACCTGTGTATTATCCTGATTCTTTCCATGAGGTGTCCAGCATACACTTGTATCTCAAAAAATTAGATTTAATCGTTAGAGGTCTAGAGATTGATCCTCCCCTAGGGTAGGGCTGTGCACCGTCAGCCATAATTTGTGTGAGTTTTTCCTGTTGAGCAGCCTCCCATGCCTCTGGTTCTGCTTCAACACGTCTAACGATATCTTGGAGTTCTTGCATTTTAGCCTTAAAAGCCTTCTCGTTTCTCGCTTTCCATAGAAACCAAAGGATCCAAGGAAAACTATTATATCCCTCAGTCTTGGGTATTCTCCATAATAAGTTGTCTATGTTAGAGAAAATCGAAGTCTCTGGAAAATTGGACGCTGCCGGGTTTTGTGAGAGTGCCCACGTTTGTACCGCCGGTGGGCACTCAAAAAGTACATGTTTGATAGTCTCACCCTCTTTGCCACAACTATCACATCTTGTGTCATATTATATTCCGTATCTATTTAAACTTGATTTAACAGCTGTTTGTCCTGATAGTACTTGCCAAATAAAATGTCTTATTTTTGTGGTGTTTTCACTTTCCATGATTCCGCTTGTAGAGTTTGTGTACTTGAGCTGATAAAATTCAAAGGTCGATGGGATATATTTCTTGCCGCCTAATATCCTGATTTAACAATGTAGAAACCTGTTTTAGTATAGTGCCATCCTAACCTATCTCGTCCTGGAAACCTTGGTATATACAACCTCAGTATTAATTTAGCATCTTCGTGATTAAAAAGTTAACGTACGAGAGGTTCTTTCCATCTTTTATTCTGGTTGTCAATTGATTCTGAAACTCTAAAGTCTGGATATAAGTGTGGTTCATTAATTGTAGCGGGTCTGGGAATAGAGCCAGGAATCCATGAGTCTACCCAGACTCAACTATTTAAAATATTTTTAGTATTTCTAGGTATTTTTTGAATACAATCTTGGCTATTTTAAATATTACGAATAATTAACACATAGTCTAACTCTAGATTTTCTCATGAATCTAACACATGACATCATCCAAACAACATCAAATTTTAAAATGAATGTTTACATGTTTTTACTCTCAGCTCTTAGTTTTCAGACCAGTTTCCACGTTCATATTGAAATACGGTTTCAGCAGGTTGTAGTAATATATCATTCTATTAGCTAGTTCAATGGATATACATAAGTAGAAATTTCGAAATTCGGATTAATTATTTACAGTTTATAAAAGTTAAATTTTCTTTAAAATCGTCTTATTTTTTAAGGAAATTCTAAGTAACATTTATTGCAGATTGTATTTTCATTTAATTAATTTTGCTGGAATTATTTAATTAAGGGTTGATTGCTTCTCTCGCAATCACCGGCGTTTGTGATTGGATTCATTTAATGTTATTCATTAAAACCAATTATGTAACGCTTTATAACGTTTTAAATCAACTGTGCAATTCGAAATATCAAATATGTATAATATTTACAAATCTCATTTAAATATTAATAATTTTTACAAAAAATAGAAATGAATGTTGACCTCGATAATTTAAATATTATGATAAAGTATGGATCAAAATATATAGAAAAAAGGTTTTTAATCAATAAAAGCTTTAATTTTTTTCTTTTTATCTCTCATCAATTGAATTGACTAGACTCGATATATAACTTGAAGTTCAATAGCTAAAGTTTCTATATAATTTACCAAGTGTAGTTGAAAAGTTAACAATTATAGCATAGAGTTTGATCGTATACAAAAATTATTATCTAAATCATTCTAACAACTGAATTACAAAGAATTTGGCAATTTTCAATGTTTTATGAATTATATTTTGGTATTGTTATGTTAATCTCAAGTGTCAGAGAAAATATAACTTCCATTATTTTTTGTGGTTGTAGAAAATGTTAAATGTTTGAAAAAAAAGAAAAGAAAGTGTTAAATGTTTACAAAGCACACTTCCATTATTTGTGGACAATATTTTATACGTGAATTCTAATTTAGTTAGTCGCATAGCAGACATGATAGAAGTTATGAATCAGATTTTATTAATTTAATAGTTAAAAAGAAAATTCGATAGTAGTTTTTATCGATAATAGTTTTCAGTTTTTAATATTTTGACCCAAAAAAAAAGTTTTCAGTTTTTAATATATTTGGTAATGCTAAGTTAATTTCTTCTATCTTGTTCAATACTCAAAAATAGTGCTCAAAAAATCGTTAGTCGGTTACATTTCTATTAGCGTTTAAAAATTTAGGCATGATTTAGGTGATTTTAAGCAGTTTAGACTTGGAATGTCAATATAAGCTATTAGCTCATAAGCTGATTCAGCTCAACTCAATTTTAGGCGAGAGTGAGTTATACTTTTATGCTTATTTATTAAATAAGCTAAATAAGCTTAGTTTAATTTAGCTCACGAGTTTTGTGAACAAACTTTAATGAGTGTGAACTCTACTTTTTTTTAACTTAAATAAAAATTATTTTTTATATTATATATGAAGATTGTCATTTTGAAAAATAGATACTACTTTTTATTAGAAAATAATATTATTCTCTGAGAAAAATAGAAATTATCGTATAAAAATAGAAATTACATTATTCTTGGAATAAATTCTTGTATTACCATATTAGTTTTTATTTTATTGTATTTTACTTTTGAACTCTATTCAGATTTATTTAGATATGTCTTAAATTTTAAATCTAAAATTATGTTATTGACTTATTGGATTATTTTAAATATTTTTAAAATTTTAATATTATTAATTGACTATTATTATATTTATTGGGTACCTCGTAAGCTGGATTATTTAATTCACGATCTAAATGATTTGAGTGTGAGCTTATATATTGAAATTATTAAATAAAATAGTTGAGCTGAATTAGCTCACAAAATATATAATTTCATAGTGAGCTGAGCTGAATTGATCGAGCTGGCTTATATTAACACTCCTAGTTTAGACTTTTTATAATAGAATATAATTATATATATTATATATAAGATAAAAATAAAAAGTAATCTGAAATTACATAATTTATAAATAAAAAATTCAAATTTTGTTTAAGAACTCTATAATAAATAGCTTATGTCAATTAGACATAAACTAACGGTTGACATATATTTTGTTTAAATTCTTTCTAGGATTTAAATTAGATATTTATTTATTTTTAAAATTAAAATGATTAGACCAACTAATCATCGTCTAAACCACTTAAATACTGTTTAGATACTGTTAAATTACCAAATTACCCTATTCGCCTAATTCATCCGATATTTCTATTATTAGAAAGATCTAAGTTCGCCTAGCACTTTGATCCCGCTTAAACCCAAATTTTTGAACAAATATTCAAAAAAAAAACATGTTTTTCAGTCATTATTTGTTTGTTCGAGTTGGATCTATCACAGAAGTTAAATCCGATTAAATGAAGGACTAGGACAAGAAATTCGTAAAATAAGGGAGCAATAAGGATTAGAAAATTGTATTGCTTGTGTATAAATTGTCCAAAAACGTCATCTTTTTGCAGAAACTCCTCCTCTGTTAACAAAAATAAGAAATATTATATTGTTGGCTAGATTTAGTGTCATTCTCAAGATTTTCATGATTTTCGGAAATATTATTTTATATTTATGGAATATTTTCATATTTTTGCCAGAGATGATTTTAATGTCGAGATGATACATTTTTAAAATTCAATCGCTCGTTTTCTTGTACCCAAAAAAAATCAATTAAAAACAAATAAAGCTAAAAACGCAACACACACAAACGCAAACGCAAACGCAAACGCTCGTGTTTTTGGGTTTCCTATAAACCAAGAGAAAAAAAAACCTTACAAAACAAAAACTTTGTCGTTCCCGCTTCAGAGAAGAAGCGTTATTTTGCTAAATTGAGTCGCTATGAACAACCGCCGTGGAATTTCAACCGCCGTATCGAACCAGAATCGACGACCACAACAACGACGTCCGGTGATTCACGTGTTACCAGACGAAGTAGCTTTACGAGTAGTCTGTCACGCATCAGTTATCGGTGGTATAATCGGTTCTAATGGCTCCGTTGTTTCAAAGCTTCGTAGTGAAACCGGAACCAAAATCCATTGTGAGTCTCCAGCGAAAGGGTCTGATCACTGGGTTGTCTTCATCGTTGGGTCGAAAGTTGTTGATAAAAAGCTTTTGTTGACTAATAGAGTCGGTGATTGTCATGGCGGGGAAAACAAAGATTGGGTTAGTTGTGAAGTGTCTAGTGCTCAAATAGCGTTGATTAGGGTTCTGGAGAGATCATGGGTTGTTTTGGCGGAGAAAGATAGTGGCGGAATTGTTGATCGTGAGGATGATGCTGCTTATTGTGGAATTTTGGCTGATCGGAATCAGATTGGAGCTGTTTTGGGTTTGGGAGGGAAGAATGTGGAGTGGATGCGAAGAGAATCTGGTGCTATGATTAGGGTTTTGGCTCCTCCTAGTTGTGCTTCTAACGGCGATGAACTCATTCAGGTAACTTCTTTGTTCTCTGATCAATTAGAATTGTTAGAACCTAACCAAAACTGCTAGGAAGTGCCTTTGCTGAAGTGGTTGAGTGCACGAGTTCGTTTGCATGTTGTCGGGGGTTTAGGGTTTGGCTGTGGATTGAGCTTTATCGATTCAATTGTTAACTAAGAAAAACCAAAACTATAAAGTCTTTAGCTTTTTTAAGAAAAGTTAGTTCTTTTTGTCTTTGATTTACAGTCTCTGTTCATCTAAAGTGTTTCTGAAAAGTCTTTAATTTGTATTGGTTTTTGGGTTTGGATTTGTGAATGTTTCTTCTTTGTTTCTGTGTAAAGGTTACAGGTGATGTCTTAGCTGTGAAGAAGGCATTAGTTATGGTATCGAATTGTCTTCAAAATTGTCCACCGATTAATGGCTATCCACCGCCACTTTACATCAAAGCTTACGAGTCATGTACTAATGGAAACTCAAAGGATCCACATTCTGAGTTTTTCCCAAATTTGCGTTCTTCCTTGCCTAATGCTATGGAAACTACAGCTTCTTATAGACATTTACCGTCACCATATGAAGAAGGAAACAGTTTTCAGGATTCGAAAGTAACAGAAAGAAAGGTTGTGTTCAAATTAATCTGCACAGATGTTGTAGCTGGAGGTATAATTGGGAAACAAGGAAGTATTATTAGAGCTCTGCAGAATGAAACAGGTGCGTCTATTCTGATTGGAGATTCATTGAAAGTATCTGGTGAACGAGTTGTTACCATTTCTGCACGTGAGGTAAGTTTTTTTACTCTCCTGCTCGCTTTTTGAGATTTATTAGTTGACAGTAATGACATTGACGTTGTTTTTGTCTTTAGAACCTCGAGTCACGTTACTCTCATGCACAAAATGCTCTGACTCATGTCTATGCAAGATCTGTTGAGATTGATATTGAGAAAGGTCGGCTTCCGGGATTTCACAATGGTGCTTCAGTGAAAGCTAAGCTATTGGTACCATCACAGTTTGCTTATAGTTTGATTGGAAATGGAAACAGAGAAGCCATTACAGCAACTGGTGCTGATGTACACATTCCAGTAGGTGACCAGATTTTAGATTGGATCTCAGAAAATGAAATGGTGATTGAGGTATGTGTGTGTGCTTTGTTGTAATCAATGCAAGCCTTAGAGACGAGAAAAAATTGTGCAGTTGACCAAGATTTACTCCTTCTGAATCTCTGATTGCGTTTAGATTAAGGGAGAGTACAATAATGTACAGAAGGGTTTGTCTCTTGTTACTTCTAAGTTGCGGGACAACATGTTGACGAAGAAGCTCCTCGAAGGAATGAGAGTTAGAGTTAGTAATCTGCAACCATTACAACAAGTAAGTGTGTTTCTTTGGCCCAAGCTAGAGTTTTATTGCTTCCATCTAACTCAACAAAACTGCAGAACGAACGCACAGGTGATTCTTACTCTGTATCAAATGGTGAACAAGACTTGAAGAAGGTCAGAAGCGGTGCAGAAATAATGAAGTCGATCGATTATTTCACGCACACCGAAGCCCTTGAAGATGTGGATGAACTCAAAGACATTACACTTCCAGAAAGTTTTCTGGACAATGATTTAACAAAAGAAATGAAACAGCTTCAAATCTCTAGCAATCGAGACGTCTCATGTTTATTACCAAGGTCTCTTCTTGCCGATAACAATGGATACAGGTGTTAACAATTAACCTCATGGACTAAAACACTTTTAATTGGTTCTTTTTCTTTGTTTTGATGCAGCCGTAAAGGTGTATCTGTGAGAAACATTACCTTGGAGTTAGCTGTGGAGAAAGATAATCTTGGTTCACTCTATGGTAGAGATGGCACTGGTCTAGATACTCTACAACAGGTACCAAAAACATATATTGTCTGAATAGATTGTTTGAGGGGCTTTAGCACTCAACTTCAGAGGTTAAGCAAGGTCAAAGAACTCGTATTTAGGTGCACAAAGATTACAAATGCAAGCTACAAATCGGATTTACGACCAAAGTCTTATACACCCTACTCGGCATGTAGTTCGTTTGTAATCTGATTTACAGCTCGCTTTTGTAATCTTTCTGCACCTTAATACGAGATCTTCGACCTTGCTTTACCTCTGAAGTCGAGTGCTAAACATCCCTTAAATATGGAAGCTAGGGTAAACAAAATGATGTTGATAAAGTTTTAAATTACTTGCAAATGGACAGGCATCAGGAGCTAAAGTGGATGTGAAGGATCCTACAGTTGATGAAGTGACTGTCTTAATCTCTGGGAGTCCTGAGAAAGCTTACAAGGCTATATCTTTGATCGTGTCAATCTTTGCAGATCAATTAAACGCCTCATATTCTTGCGTTTTGTAGCTGCTTTTGGTTGTGTCAGTTTGCGGTAACTGATAAAATCTTTTTTATTTTTCTTTAGGAAAATTTATTGAATGCAAAGATATTAGATGATTTCTCCACCAAGAAAAAAAGATATTAGATGATTTTAATTGAATTGAAGAAATTTGTTATAATTGTTAGAAAAAAGAATCAAAGTATAGGCCTAGCATTTGGGTTCTCGGATCGGATTTAGGTTGGGTCTTTTTGAATTCGGATCTATATGGTTTGGTTCCAGATCCGTTTCATTCAGGTTTGGGTACAAATTTAAAGAACCAAAAATTACCACAATACTCAATTATGTAAAAAATATTTAAATAATATTCTAAAAATATAAAATAAATACCGAAAGTAATATAAAAAAATAATAAAAAATATCTAAAACATACATGAATACCTAAATATTTAAAAAAACATATTTTATTTAAAAATACTAAAATATTAGTAAAATATTTAAAAAATTACTCTAAAAATACTATAAATGTGGATTTTCGGGTACATGTTCTCTTTTCGGTTTGTCCGGTTCTTCGCGTCCAAAAGTTTAGGATCTGTTCGGATTTAAGACGCTTCGGATTCAAATTTTTTTGCGGGTCGAGTCCAGATTAGAATCCTCGTATTATGCCCATGACATTCACTCTCTGCTCAAGAACCCGGTCCAGCCATACCAATACCGGTCTAATACTATTGGTTAATCTTAAGAGTTATTACGGACTGTGGCCCATTACAAAAAGATCAAGGCCCATGGAAACTTTATGGGCTTTATCGTTAACGGGTACACTTAAAACTTTTTAACGGTCGTCTCAGAAAATTCAAATTTTAAACAACGAAACCCGGAAAAAGGAAAATCAAATATTCCACTTTTTCTATCTCTCTCTTTCGATATCTTTCTTTCTTCGTAAGAACCCTTTCACTTTCTTGATCTTCGAACTAGATAAACCAATTTGAAATTCGGATAGATTTTCACAATGGAAGATGTTCAAATCGATGCTTCAGCTCCGATGGATGTAAAAGTCACCTTACCTTGTTCATCGGAGATTCCTTATTCCGAATTCGATAGTGATGCAACGAAGAAATTAGAGATCGGAGATACTTTTATGGATAACTGTGAAGATTCTTTGGGCGATTCAATGGTGTGTGATCCGAATTCAAGACTCGTGTCCTCTGGTTTCACTAGAGCTAATCGTACAGGTTTGCTACTCTCGCTTTCGATTTCATTTTCAAAAGTTTTGGATCGTGGGTTTCAGCTGGATTTTTCATTTCTTCTAAGGAAATTTCGTGATTTGGGTTCCGATTCTTTTACCCAATTACTTGTTAAACCCTAGGGTTTTCGTTTCGCCTAAATTCCTCGGGTTCGAGCATCAAACCACTGTAATTGTCGGAACTATTCTGATTTTCCTCAATTTGACATTACAATTGAATATTCATACTCCAATATGTTTGAATTAGAGAGAGACAGAGAGGAGAAGATGGAAGTTGATCTGGTTTCAACGAATATAAATAGGTTTCTCTTTGTATTGAGGAAATCGTTTTGTTATTGGTTTTGGCAGATGAGACCATTATGTTTATAAATGCTGGGGGAGATGATACAAAAGTATTAGATTCTGAAATGAATATCCTTAGGGACACTTATTTCGAAGGAGGGGACGTGATGAGAACAGATGAGTCTATAGTTGAAGCCGGAGACTACCCTTTCGTTTACCAGTCAGCACGTGTAGGTAACTTTTGTTACCGGTTAAACAATATTCTTCCAGGAGAATACTTGATCGATTTCCATTTTGCGGAGATCATTAATACCAATGGACCTAAAGGGATAAGGGTTTTCAATGTCTATGTACAAGATGAGAAGGTAAGAAGACCAACTGAAGATACTGTTTTCATGTAGTTATGAATGAGTTTGTGTAGTACTGAATAAAGTGTTTTTATTATGTTCAGGTCTTAGCTGAATTCGACATCTTCTCTGTTGTTGGTGCAAATAGGCCACTTCTGTTAGTTGACTTAAGGGTCATGGTAATGGATGATGGATTGATTAGGGTCAGGTTTGAGGGACTTAATGGAAGTCCAGTAGTTTGTGGGATCTCTCTGAGGAAAGCACCACAGGTTTCAGGTAATCCTCTTCTCTTGTAGTTGGATTTATTGAAGAATGTAGTCATTGTCAATCTATAATGAGAGTCTCAAAAGTTTCCAGTTTCTGACTCCTCCGTTGCGTTAATTTGCAGTTATAAAGACATCACAAGATTATATCAAGTGTGATAATTGTGCTACCGAAATAGAGATTTCTCCCAATCGGGTACTGTTTAACTCTGTTTCAGAATATATAAGCATTGTGGTCTATTTGTGCTTATTCTTTTTGATGTTGGTATTTGAGCAGAAGAGGCTTATGCGAGCCAAAGCACATGACAAGTACGAGAGGAAGATAGAAGAGCTTTCTGAACGATACCAACACAAGACAAATGAATGTCACGAAGCATGGATGTCACTGAGCTCTGCCAACGAGCAACTAGAGAAAGTGATGATGGAACTTGACAATAAGATGTTCGAGGCACGCTCTCTAGGTAACTCAAAAATTAACATATTTGATATGTGGGTGAAAGTGGAAGACTTGTCTAAGTTTGTTATTTTTATACCTATCTATTTACTAAAGCTTTCTTGCTTTTGATTCAATGCTTACTTGAACCAGACCAAACTGTGGTAACGCAAGCTGATTGTTTGAAGAGTATCACTAGCAAGTATGAGAATGACAAGAAAAATTGGGCCACTGCAATTGATTCCCTACAGGAGAAAATAGAGGTAATTGGGTATTTCCTCTAGTACTGTTGTCTCAGAGGTACATGTTCTCCAAAGCTTTTTCTTTTTTGGAGACTTATGACATTGTTGCTGTGCAGATAATGAAAAGGGAACAATCTCAGTTATCACAGGAAGCACACGAATGTGTTGAAGGGATTCCCGAATTGTATAAAATGGTTGATGGAGTTCAGGCACTCGGTAAGTTTACTTTCACTCATCTAGTTCTGTAGATAGGATTTTAAAAGGCAATTAGATGACCTCATGGTATGTCAATTCGTAACACAGTGTCCCAATGTGAGGATCTTAAGCTGAAGTACAGCGAAGAGCAAGCGAAGCGCAAGCAACTGTATAACTACATACAAGAGACTAAAGGCAATGATATTTCATCTTTTTATAATGACTTTTTTTAGCTTCTTTGCATCATACGTTAATAATATAAAGGCATTGCTCGTAACAGGCAATATTCGGGTCTTTTGTCGCTGCCGCCCCTTGAATAAGGAGGAAACTTCTACTAAGTGTGCCACAATCGTTGATTTTGATGTAGCAAAAGATGGAGAGCTTGGTGTTATTACAGGAAATAATTCCAAGAAAAGTTTCAAGTTTGACAGAGTTTATACACCGAAAGATGGGCAAGGTAGTGTGATATGTTATGGTCAAGTAATATCATTAGGTATTAATAACTCCATAACCACTAACAAAGTTTCTTTCTTGATCTTGCAGTTGATGTTTTTGCCGATGCTTCACCTATGGTCGTTTCAGTGCTAGATGGCTACAACGTTTGTATTTTTGCATACGGACAAACAGGAACAGGAAAGACCTTTACAATGGAAGGTACTCCACAGAACAGGGGTGTTAACTATAGAACCGTCGAACAATTATTTGAAGCTACTAGAGAAAGGAGTGAGACATATTTATATAATATATCGGTTAGTGTCCTTGAGGTCTACAATGAACAGATACGAGACTTGTTGTCAACATCACCAGGATCAAAGAAGTAGAGATCCCCTCCCTATTTAAATTTTAAACGCATAGGGATTGAAACAGAAACTCTGTACTGAGCTTGATTATTATCTTTTTGGATTTTGCAACTAAGGTTGGAGATAAAACAATCCTCTGAGGGGTTCCATCATGTTCCTGGACTAGTAGAAGCAAAAGTGGAAAATATAAATGAAGTATGGAATGTGCTACAGGCTGGGAGCAATGCAAGATCTGTGGGATCCAATAACGTGAATGAGCATAGCAGTCGTTCTCATTGGTATCTCAGAATATATACTTCTCACATCATGCTGTTTGAATGTTTGGCTTTTCCACAAAATTTACGTTTCATTATGAGGGTTGTTTGATATATCAAGTTCTCTTTGCAGCATGCTCTCTATAATGGTAAAAGCAAAGAACTTGATGAATGGTGATTGCACAAAAAGCAAGCTTTGGCTTGTAGATTTAGCCGGAAGTGAGAGGTTGGCAAAGACTGACGTGCAAGGTGAGCGCCTGAAGGAAGCACAGAACATCAATAGGTCTCTTTCAGCTCTCGGGGATGTGATTTATGCATTGGCAACAAAGAGTAGTCACATTCCATACAGGTTAGTCTAATCATTTGCATAATACCCTTCTCTCCATCTATGTGGAGAGTTTCATACATTTGCTTTGACACTTCTAATTACTAACTTTCAGGAACTCAAAATTAACACATTTGCTTCAAGATTCACTGGGTAAGTATCTTCATAACGTTTTCTTAAAGATCAATCCATGGTTACATTGTGCTTTTCCTAAACTTATTTGTATACGCAAATGATGCAGGCGGTGACTCAAAGACTCTGATGTTTGTGCAAATCAGTCCCTCTGAGCATGATGTGAGTGAGACTCTAAGTTCACTGAACTTTGCAACTCGTGTTAGAGGGGTTGAGTTGGGTCCTGCGAAGAAGCAAGTTGATACCGGTGAGATTCAGAAGATGAAAGCAATGGTATGACTTCTCCAAGTTAATATTGGCTTCCTGTATTTATCTTTTGGATTGTATCACAGTTTTCCTTACTGCTTCATGTGTCCCCTTGAAGGTGGAGAAAGCAAGGCAAGAAAGCCGAGCTAAAGATGAATCAATAAAAAAACTGGAAGAGAACATACAGAACCTCGAGGGTAAGAATAAAGGAAGAGACCACTCATACAGAAGTATCCAGGAAAAGAACAAAGAACTTGAAAGCCAGCTTGAGTCACTGCATAACCAATCAGAAAAACAAAACGCACAGCTTCAAGAAAAACTAAAGAGCAGAGATGAGTCTTGTAGCAATCTCCAGCAAAAGGTTTGTTGTCTTTTTTATTACTGCTCAACATTTCCTCAATTACCATTATATAACTAACACGAATCATTTTTCTCATTCAAAGGTCAAGGAGCTAGAATGTAAGCTCCGAGAGAGACAGCAATCAGACTCTGCAGCTTACCACCAAAAGGTTTCTTGAGATCAATCTGGATTGTTACATAAATCTCATAATGTTTTGTTGAGAGTTACCAAACTTTTTTTTCAAATAATGCCTACAGGTTAAGGATCTTGAGACTAAGTTGAAAGAATCTGAAGGAAACTCCCTTGTGTGGCAACAAAAGGTTAAGGAATATGAGAATAAGTTGAAAGTATCTCAAGGCAGTTCTCTTGTGTGGCAACAGAAGGTTAGGAGGAGAACAAATTCGATTCTAAACCTTTTCATCTTTATTAGTAAAATCTCACCATCTCTTGTGTGTCTCAGATTGAAGAGTTGGAGATAAAACAAAAGGAGGAACAAAGCCAAGAAGTTATGTTACTACGACAGAAGGTTAGTATGAAATTTCATGGATTTATCTCAGGATTTTCGAGTTCCTGATATAACCAGATAAGTATATAATTAAAACAATCTGGTTTTTGCAGATTAAAGAACTTGAAATGAGACTAAAGGAGCAAGAGAAGCATATACAACAAATGGCAACAACAAGAGAATTCCCTGATGTTGCGAGTGCTACACCTAATGAATTGAAAACTTGCTTCAAAGACGACAACTTCGACAATGAATCCAACAGCAGCAACATCTTGAGAACATCAAACCGTCTTAAAACTAGAAGAAACGAATCACTGAATCTCAATGAGTTGACTAGAAAGAAGAGAGCTTCGAGAAGTGGAGAAACAGAGAACCATGGTGATGATCCTCAAATGAAGGAGAAACGAATCAGAAAATCAGACCCACCAAAAGTGTTTTCCAGAGTTGTTAGACCAACAAGACCAAGTTCTGGTACATCAAACCAAGTCCCTGTAGCTCAAAAGAGGGTTATTAACAGAGAGAAACAAGTTCCTGTTGGGAAAGAGAGAGACTCTAAGAAGATTTGGTCAAGGTAAAAAAGTAGAGCTACTAAAGTAGAATAGAGAAACACTAATTCTCTTGTGATTCTCTTATTACATGATTACTTCGATATGAATGTAATGTAATGTGATCCTTGGCTTACTTCGAGTCAAATGTTTAGAATATTATTTTCATTTCCATTTTCATCAAGTCAATCAAACAAAACTAAAATATTTCACGGAGACAATACATCCTCAAATGAAAATCTTACAAGATTTAGAAAAAATAAAATATTTCACATTGATTATGTAATTAAACTTTTAAATTCATATAATTTTAAAATGTATATCTTAAAGTTTATATTTTGTCAACCTGGTTCATAATCTAAAATTCACGACCTGAAATTTATTTTAAATCTGCTATATGTAATGGGAAAAATGATGTCAGACTTATCAGTTAGATCATCCTAACCACTACACTATCAATATCTTAGACTTTCTTAAATATATATTTTTGTTGTTGTCCAAAGAAACCTAAGTTTTTTTCGTGTTTCCAAAATGAAAATTAGAGTTTTAAAGTTAAGAGTTTTAGAAATCGTGTTTCTATCATATTTTACTATGTTTCGAAGAGTTTCTGATTCTGAAATGTTTCCAAAACACGAAAAGGACCTCAGAAAGAGTTTCCACATAGGTTAAATCAATATATAAAGCAACTTATTGGCCACGCAGCATAGGTTATAATAATTTTTTTTTCCAACTTCAAACCGAGTTTTCCATTTTACTCGGAATTTTCTTCAATAACTTTATGTTAAATCAAATACATAGAGCAACTAAAATTAAGTTGGACCAATGCTGCAAAGACTTTATTAAAGAGTCAAGCTACATGAATATGAAAAATTGAATGAAATGTTGAACACCTAACATGAGGTCAATTATCTATATATATATATATATCGATGAATATACACTTTTAAGCCATACCTTCAATTCAACCAAAAACATGTATAAAGTTGTGATTTGCATACTAACTTTGTGTTTTCTCTTCTTCTCTAACAATACTTTAGCTCGAGTACAATATGAATCTCCAATTCCAAGTAAGTATTTTTTTTTTGGTTTTCTTAAAGAACTTATGAGTTGCTCAATGCATTGGTTATCATTCATTATATAGTATATGATTTTCTGAAAAATATTTATCTTATATCCAAAAATATAATTTAATTATGCGAAATCATAATCAATATGCAATATTACTCTCATACGTATTTTGATGAGTTTTCACGGTCAAGTATACTAGATTTTCTAATTTTCTGTCATAAATAAGTCTCGATACTTTCTAGTGAATACTTCAGTAAATATATTATTTATCATAATTTTAAACTTTTCTATGAATTATATTGCATATAATTATGATTCACATGATTTGACTTGCATTTTTGAGATAAAAAGTAAAAATATAAAACACGGCAACTTCAATGGTTTTTCATTTTTGTGAGAAAACTTTACATAATAAGTCATCAGAAAATAGTAATTTTGAAAATATAACATATGTTATTTAACTTAATTAAGCAACTTTTTTGGTTTATCATTTTAGAAATAATATTTTCATCATATTAATCTCTATATATTAAAAGAGAATCCTTTTATGACAATAACTTTGATTTTGTTACACTTTTAAACCCTTTAGTAAAAAATAATTATGAATAAATCAAAAAGGATAATAAGTTTATCTTTTAATATATATCAGATGAAATATTCAATAGCCAATCATATTTCATATCTACCAGAAGATGTGTATTTTTTTAATAATTATTTTCACTCCTACCTTATTTTTATCAAATAAATAAAAAAATTACACTACTAAAATTTCTGAATTTTTTAAGATTATTTTCTACATATTTGATGCTTTAAAAAGTTTTGAAAAGAGACATATATACTCAACATATAAAAATTATGTATATAGAATATGTTTATATTATATATAAATATATGTATCATATAAACATAAATACTAATATGATAAATTGTAAACGATCATATATATTATAAAAAAATTCATATTACATAATAAAAAATATATTTTCCTGAATTTGTTTTCTTTATATATACATATAATATTAATTTATGAGGATATATGTTTACTTTATGAGCATATATAAGTCCTAAATAAACACATATTGCTATTCTAATAATAATATTACGGGTCATTGGTTCATCATATGTCATTTGACATTACATATTATTTAATAATAACAAGTCATTCTGTTATGGTTCATAAAATAAAGAATACTATTCATTTAATATTACATGTCTTTTTTAGTCGGCGATATTACATGCTATTTGTTAATAATATAAATTATTCAATATCTTAAAATCATTTAATAATTATGATTCATTTGATAATTACATGTCACTAGATATTCGATAATTACGATAACTATAATATGATTTAAATCAAAAATTATATTCTAAAATATTATCTTCTACTCCAGAGTATAGTTATAACATAAAACTGAATTCATCTAGAAATTATTATCATA
The DNA here is from genome assembly GCA_900406435.1 of Lepidium aucheri. Classification (NCBI taxonomy): domain Eukaryota; kingdom Viridiplantae; phylum Streptophyta; class Magnoliopsida; order Brassicales; family Brassicaceae; genus Lepidium; species Lepidium aucheri. Next base: position 14,309 of record OVBA01002290.1, on the reverse strand, counting down.
GTTCGGATAATCATTTAGCAATAAAAATTAAAAGTTTGAATTTTGTGTTTTGCTCGTAAATTTAAGATAAAAAAAATCTGAATCATTTTGTTTCTTCTTTTTTCTTTTTTAACCAATGAGTTGATATTTTCTTTCTAGGGAATCAAAAAATCTTCAGCCAGAACAAAACTGGTGCATATGGCAGTAACTCACCGCATGCTCCTTCATGTCGTAATGGACCATGTAAACCTCCACGAAAGCCATGAATAACAAAACCCATGTCTTTATATATATAATGTAATATCCAGAATTTCATATTTGTAATAAATTTTTCAATAATCCTTATATCAAAATTTTTTAAGAAAATTATAACAATGAGATATATTTTTAATTTAGTATATGGCACATGTTTTTTTTTTAAAAAAAAAACTAGTTTTAGTTTAACATTAAACTATATAGTCGTAAGGTATAATTTCTTCATTTTATCAATCTAATACAAATGTAAGAGGAAGATCAACTGGTGCTGAACAAGGAGTATTAACCAATTTAAGTTATATTTTAGATTTTCTGGACAATATTTTGTTTTTCAGCAGAAAAATATTTCGTTTGAAAATAACTAGCCAAGTCAAAAAGAATGACATATCCTAATGTGATACTGTTTGGAGTTTAGAAGAAGGATTGAATTATGAATCAGATTTCATCGATCTAATTATTGACATACAAAAAAATAGCGAAATCAAGGTGAAAGAATTGACCAACGAAGAGAAAGCACGTCATGCTCGAAAAATGTGTTCTTTGTATAACATCCTTTTCGCTAACTTAGCTAACGAAACATACCAAGTGCTTATGAAGGTGGAGAAACCAAAGCAACAAAGCCGAGCTAAGGAAACTGGAAGAGAACATGCAGAACATTGAGGATAAGAATAAAGGGAAGAGACCATTCATACAGAAGCATACAGGAAAAGAACAAAGAACTTGAAACCCAACTTGAGTCACTGCATAACCAATCAGAAAAACAAAACACGCAGCTTCAAGAAAAATTAAAGAGCAAAGATGAAATTTGTAGCAATCTCCAGCAAAAGGTTTGTTCTCTTTTTTATTACTGTTTAACATTTCCTCGATTACCATTATATAGCTTAACATGAATCATTTTTCTCATTAAGAGGTCAAGGAGCTAGAATGTAAACTCGGAGAGAGACACCAATCACACTGATGGGCAAATTAACTGATCAGACAGTTGATAAGCTAACAAAGAGTTGATAGAGTTGAGACTTATTAGATTTGAAGAAACAGAATGTTGTACAAACAATTTGCAGAAAAACCGGGTTAATACAGCACACATATAATTAACGAGTTCAAAATATATCTGGTGTAGATATTGCCTACGTTTTGCCGAGACCTTGTTCTGGAATCCAGTAGAACACGAACAAGTATTATAACTGAGTTATAAGCGTTAATGATCATCACAATCACTCACCAACCCCTTGTTACAAACTCTGTTTTCATTTAAAACTATCATTGTGTTTATACTCAATAATAAACATATATATGCTCAGATTTCTCTCTAGTTGTGTGTTGGCTTCCTTTATAAGCAAAAGTCTTTGTAGCAACAGTTTTTTTTGTCTCTAAAAGCACCATTACGTTGATAAAGCCTTTTTAATTAAGTCTAACCAATATTAGACAAAAACATGTTTTGTACTATTTGCTTTTGTATAAACAGCAAAACCAACTCTTAATTGGGCTTAGGAAACACCAACAAATCATCATTACTGATCCAAATGTTCTTCATTAGCCGTTAAACGTCATCTCTTTTGAATCTAACAAGTGTTTAACTCCACAAAATTCTGCAGCTTACCACCAAAAGGTTTCTTGAGATCAGTATTGATTGTTACATAAATTTCATAATGTTATGTTGAGAATTACCAATCTTTTTTAAATGATGCCTACAGGATAAAGATCTTGAAATAAACTCCCTTGTGTGGCAACAAAAGTTTGGAGGATTGATTGCGACTCTAAATTTTTTTATCTTTTCGTAGTGAATTCTCACCATATCTTAAAGACTATAACAAACAAAAAGATCAAGTTGTCTATAATAAATTAGTATTGGTCATGTAGCAAACAATGAAAATTAGTTTCACATGTAATTCAGGTCTTACATTTTATCAAAATATGATCAAGTTATTAAAAGAAACTCAAGTAGCAAACAGATTAGATTCACATGTATATTTATTCAAGTCTTACGTATTATCAAAATTTGGGTTCACATGTATGTAAGTCAAAGTCTTATTTTCATATATATATGTAATTTGACTCTTGAATAAAGTCTTCTTACAAACAAAATAAGATCTTAGTTAGATATTTTATAATTTATAATCAAGTAGGACTTACAATAATTTTTCATTTCCAACTTCAAACCGAGTTTTCGATTTTTATTGGTATTTAATTCAATAACAAAAGCTGTTGATGTTAAATCAATATATAGAATAACTAAAAATTAAAATTGGACTAATTCTACAAAGACTTTATTCAAGAGTCATGATGAAAACTAAAACTTGTTGAGAGGAAACAATATATAAAAATTTGGCCTAATTTTATATTTGAAAAATGAAGAAAAGTTGAACACATATAACATGAGTTCAACTATCTATATATATCCATGAATATACACTTTGGATCCATAAGTTCAATTGAACCATATATTTATCAACCAAAAAAATCAAATAACACAAAAATATGTATAAATTCGTTATTTGCATACTAACTTTGTGTTTTCTCCTGTTTTCTAACACTACTTTAGCTCGAGTACAATATCAATCTCCAAAACCAAGTAAGTAATTTGTTTTTTCTTTTATACAATTTTGGGTTTGGTTGTAATCCATTTTATAATATTGGTTTTATGCAAAAAATAACTCTTGAATGAAACTTTATCTTTCATTCCTAAAAATTAATCCAGTCATACAAAATCGTAAATAATATTATCCAATCATAAAAAATATACGATATAACATTCATATGTATTTTGAAGCTATTATGCTCATATACATTATATATTTAATTTTGTTTTTAAAAAATTACGACTTCTTGTAGCGTGAGCTTTAGGTAATATGTTATTTATTATAATTTTTAAAACTTGACTATAAATTATATTGCCATATATATGATTCACATGATAAACAAATTGTTACCAAGGTTATTGAGAATATTATACAACGAACGTACCTCTAAATTTGACTTGCTTTTTTAGAGATAAAAAAATGAAATTGAATAACACCACAACTAAATAATACAATGTTTTTTTTTTACATAGAAAATCCTACATAATATGTCATCAGAAAATAAAAAAATGTTTTCCTTAACTTAATTAAAGCCTCCTTATTATGCTTTTCATTTAAGAAACAAATAATTCCTCATCCTTCTAATTTTTTTTTAACAAACGAATCGACAAGACCTAATCTATGTATAATCTAAATAGTGTTAAACTCCAGATGTCTGAACCATTAGCTGAGGCATGTAACCACCAGACTGAGAATAGTTCGATAATTTATCATCGTTTTAATTAAAACAGAAAATTGAATAATCATTTAGTGATAAAAATTTAAAACATTTTTACCACACTTTGAATTTTATGGTTTGCTCGTAAATTGAAAAAAAAATCTGAATCATTTTACTTTTTCTCAGATTATTAGTATTATAATACTCAAAGTAAATTAATAAGTTGTTGTTTTCTTTCTAGGGAAAGAAATAGGAAACTGGGTTCAAAAAATCTTCAGCGAGATCAAAGTTGGTGCATTTGGCAGTAACTCACAACATGCTCCTTCATGTCATAATAGGTGTAAACCTCCACCAAAGTAACTATGACTATGAATTACAAAGCTCATGTTCTTAAGTGTAAATTGTTTATATATAATGTAATATCAAAATGTTCATGTTTGTAATAATTTGTTTCATCATTTCTATAAAAAAATTTGTTAAAAAAATAGAAAATGAAAATCTTAAAATTAAGATGGTACATGTTTTTGTAAGAAAAAATAAAGTAATTTAGTTTTAACTATATAGTCCTAAGATATAATTATATATTTTATAAATTTTATTCAAATATAAGAATAAGATAATCACATGTCACTAGATATTCGCTTATGGCGGCTCCATATCTCATTCAGAATTGCGAATAATGCACATTTAAGTGAAAGATTTCCCTGAAACTGACCTATTATGATCTCGGTCCATCCGTGTTTGTTTTTTAGGAGTACCTCATTAAGGATTTGGACACATGGTTCACATGATTTAAATACATACGGTTGTGCTTGCTGCAGTATCTTGCTCGAAGAACCTAGAAACAGGTCCTTCCAAATGGGTTTGGTAGCTTCCAAATCGCCTTATTTCATTCTCTATAAAATTTTAAATGGCTAATATTTGCTATACTTCTTCCACTTTTTGATATTCAATTTTCAAAATTTTCAACAACATACCTACTAAAACGTCAAAATTTTAGTTTATCACAAATTATTTTAATTTATTTCAACTTATTATACTTTTTTCTTTATTTTATGTATTTATTTTATTTTATTANTTTATTTTATTTATTTATTTTATGTATTTATTTTATTTTATTATATTTTATGTAATTTATTTCATTTTATCTTCAATTTAAAATAATTTATTTTCAATTTAAAATAATTTATTATAATTTACTTTAATTTATTATAATTTACTATAATTTATTTTAATTTATTTCTAATTTAAAATAATTTATTTCAATTTATTTTAATTTATTACAATTTATTATAATTTATTATAATTTATTTTAATTTATTTTGATTTTATTTTACTAAAATTTATTTGACCACACGTGTCACGTGTTCAGCCGTACACGTGTCACGTTAACGGTTGACTAACGGAGATAACGGTCAACATTGATTTTGGCCAAAAAATAATAGTTCGTGTATGAAATTTACAATTTTTATTAATAAACTTAGGTTTAAGTCTCGCACCCAAGTTCGTGTATGAATTGGCACGATGTCAAAAGTTTATGTAGATTATGGCCGTTTTTCCAAGATTGGATGTGTCCCTCTTCTCTTTGTGGTCTATTGTTTTCTCAGCTCTTTGTATTCTTTAACTTCATTATCAATCTGATGACGGAAAAAGAATTACTTAGCTACCTAGATTTAGACTTTTAATAACACAAACATAACATAGTGAAAACTATGGATTTTTGAGTTTTAATATAAAAAATACATCTCAGATCCGATATTTTAATTTGGAATTAGTTGTTTCATTTTATTTTTTTTATCAACTAAATTATGATATTAAGGAACCTCACCTAAGAGTGAGAAGATTACAACACTAAACTATAATCTGTCTCTCTAATAGAGCGAGCGAGAGGATCAGATTTATGGTTCAGAGATTTTGGAATTACATGTAGTGAAAATACTCTAAAAAGGGACTTTAACCTGAAAAAATCTTCCTGATAGGGTTGAAAGGCTGGCCACTCCTCAGGTGAAGACATTATCTTCACTACATCCATGCAATCCGTAGCTATCTCCACCTCCAAAAATTGCAACGTAATCAGAGACTCCATTGCCCATAGGACAGCTTCTACCTCTGAATGTAGAGCCGATAGACTTCTTCGAATTTGCCGTGCACCCATACACTCTCCTCCAATCGAGCTTGGAAAACAGATTCAACCAATCCCGGAGAAGATGTCTGAAGACTTCCACGAGGCATCAACGAAACATCTAAAACCCGTGAAAGCCGGGTTAATAGTCAAAGGCATTGACACCTCTGGCCAAATCGTGGTTGAATTCGTTGTTCCTTGTTGGGTATCCTTAATTCTTTCCTTTCTGGCTTGGGTCCACTCCAACATTTCTTGTTCAGCATGGGACACTAATTCGCGAGGATCTTTGTTTGTGCCCAAAAAACAATTTTCATTTCGTGCTTTCCATATTAGCCAGATTAACCAAGGGTAAATTTTTGTATTCTCTGACTCTGGAAGCCTCCAAAACATATAGTCCAAATTGTACCAAATTGAATTCCTTGGAAAAACTTCTGAAGGCGAGGGAATATGGGATAATGCCCAAGTCTAAATTGCCGGGGGCATTCAGAAAGCACGTGATTTATAGTTTCCCCTTCTGCCCCACATCTAGTACAACATGGATCACATTTGATACCTCCATTATTGAGATTTTGTTTTACTGCAATACTGCCTATCAAAGCTTGCCAAATAAAATGTTTTATTTTATTTGGATAATCCAAAGTCCATATCTTGGTCTGTAAAGCCTAAAAGTTTGGCCAATAGGTACCAAATTTTAATAATGAATTATTTTCTTCAGTTTTATATCCAGACTTCACTGAATAATGCCCTGTTTTCGTGAAATGACAACCCCAATAATCCGGTCGACATGATCTTGGAATTGGTATTCCCACAATTAGATGAACATCAGATGGGGTAAAATATTGTCTTAATAAAGTCTCCCGCCAGTTTGTGGAGTGAGAATCAATAAATTGATCAACAGTTATATCTGGAAAAATATTGGGGTCAATACCATATGCCGCACATGGGCTTACATCAGGGACCCAAGGATCTTTCCAAACCTGAATAGATCTACCATCTCTAATTTTTTTAATTAACCCTTTACTAACAAGGCCTCTGGTAGAAGAAATACTTTGCCAACTGTATGAAGGGTTTGAATTTGTTTTTGCCAATATCAGACACTTATTAAAAAAATATCTCCCACGCATAACCTTAGCAAACAAGGATTCTGGATAATCTATCAATCTCCAGAGCTGTTTAGCTAAAAAGGCAGAGTTAAAATCTTCCAAAATTCGGAATCCTAATCCTCCTTCTCTTTTTGGCCGACATAATTTATTCCATTTCATCCAGTGTACCCCTTTTGATGATTCCGAGTTCGACCACCAAAAATTTGCTATAACCGAATTCAGTTTCGAAACTATAGTTTTTGGCAATCTAAAACATGACATAACATACGTTGGTAATGCAGTTAGCACTGATTTTATCAGTACTTCCTTGCCTCATTTTGATAGGAATTTAGATGACCAACTATTAATTCTTTCCTGAAGGCGTTCCTGAACAAAAGCAAAAACTTTTATTTTTGTGCCCCCTATATTTTTTGGTAGACCGAGATACGATCCCATACCACCCAGATGATTTATTCCTAATATCTGGTGAATCAAAATTTTTCATGTTCAGGGACTGAGTGACCAAATTGTAGAGAGGATTTATCAAAGTAAATTTGTTGTCCCGATATATATTCATATTCTTTAGAATCTTAATAATATGGTGAGCCTCTTCCATGTTAGCTTTGCAAAAGAAAAAGCTATTGTCTGCAAATAATAAATGTGACACTTTTGGACTTGCTCGTGCTATAGAGATGCCCGCAATTATTTTTTCTGTCTCTGCTTTCTTCAATTTTGAAATCAGGACTTCTGTACATAGGATAAATAAATAAAGTGATAAAGGATCTCCTTGTCTTAGACCCCGCTTAGATATTATTTCCCTCTCGGTTCTCCATTTATAAGAATTAAATATTTAACACTTTTAATACAATGCATTACGCATTTTTTCCATTTTTGATTAAATCCCAGTTTAAGTAAAAGGTTTTTGACTAAAATCCATTATACTCTGTCATAGGCTTTACTCATGTCCGTCTTAATGGCCATAAACTTTCTTTTGATCGTTTTGTTTGTACGCAAAGCATGGAATATTTCTTGAGCAATTAAAATATTATCGGTGATTAAACGTCCTGCCACAAAAGTCGATTGCGTTTCCGATATTAATTTTGGCAATAATTTCTTTAGGCAGACGCATAGAACCTTTGAAATTATTTTGTACCCAACATTACATAAACTAATTGGTCTAAACTCTGCCATTTTAGTGGGCCTTAAAATTTTTGGGATTAGACAAATATTTGTCTCATTTAATTCTTCTTCAAAAGATCCCGTTGTCAGAAAATCATTTGTTAATTCCGTAATATCCGTCTTTATCAACTCCCAAATTTTTTGAAAAAAAGCGCAGTCATCCCATCTGAACCCGGTGCTTTACTGGAGCCATCATGAAGAGCGCTTTCTTAACCTCTGCTTCTGTCACTCTGGATAAAAGAATTTGACTATCGTTGTCAGAGATTCGAGGTTCAATTTCATTTAGTAGATCTGGACAATAGTCTCGATCCATTAAAGAAAATAGTTCCAAAAAATAAGAGGAGGCCACTGAAGTCATTTCAGTTTCATTAGTAACCCATCTTCCATTATTGTCCAATAATCCAATAATCCTATTTTTTGCTCTTCTTTGTTTTGTGTGAGCATGAAAAAATTTTGTATTTTCATCGCCTTTATTAAGCTATCTATTTCTACTCTTCTGTTTCCAGAAAACTTCTTCATCGTCATAAGCCTCTTTTAATTTCAATTTGGCATTCCTAATTTCATCAAAATTAGCTGAATTATCATTTTGTAATTTCTCTAATAATTCTTTACATTTATTTATCCTTTGTCTTCCCGAAGGAATGAATTTACTACTCCAATAAGACAATTCCTTTCTACAATTTTTAATTTTGCATGTTATCGTTTTTTTCCGACGACAGGGTACTCCTTTCCATCCATTTTCAATCGTTTCTTTAAGCCCTTCTTTACCGAACCATCGTTTATCAAATATAAACTGGTGGCGTCGTTTATGTATTTGATCCTTAAAACGTCTCACAATTGGTCTGTGGTCTGATCCTATCATATCTAGGTATTCAATTTCAGAATTCAGAAATAAATCATGCCAGTGTTCATTAGCAAAAGCTTTGTCTAGAATACACCTGACTATCCCATTTTTTCGGCCTCCTCTTTAGGACCAGAAATTTCCTATTTGTTTTATTTTATTTAAAATAATAAAATTAAAAGATACATATATTTAGAGATTTTAGATCTCTAAGAGTTACTTTTAATTGTGATTATTTTAAGAAAATGGCTAACTTTTTTAATAATAACTGTAAGAAACTTAATTAGACAGGTAATATTTGTATATGTGAGGTTAAATTATCTAAAACTCAATGACTTAGATATTATATCACTTTAAGTACATTTTAAACTACGTAATTACGTGACATTTTTAACATATATATATATATATTATGTAATTCTTTTTAGTTAATATTGGATCATAACTAGCTGGTTTATTAGTCAAAATTTTACATAACGTAGATGGTGGAATTCGATCTTTTGATGAGCAAATGTATTTGTCTTTAATGGACTTACTAAAAGTCACACCAATTAACATTTTGTGGATTAGTGTGACAAAAAAAAATTATAACTCCACAAACCTCAATTAAAATTTTGAAAATGTGTATTTTACAAACGACTTCTTAAAAAAACTACACATACAATTTAATTCTTTAGACTAATTTATCATGTTACTCATACCACAATTGCCTTTTGATTTTTGGAATTATGAAAATTTGAAAAATTAGTAAAAAGTTTTAGAATATCATAATTTGTAAAATAGTTGAAAAGCAAAAAAAGTGTTTACTAAAATTACAAAAATTGTATGGCCATAAAAAAATCCACTCTCTCCTTTCCTTTTTATTTGGGTAATTTGTAACAATTTTTGTGGAATACATATTATCTATTTATAGAAAAAAATATCTTTAAATATAACTGTTAGATGATAATATAGTTACCAAATTTAATATTAAAAAAAATTGGACAATAGAAAAACTAAGAAACTTCTTACAAAACAAAAAAAATGGTGAAGAGTAACATAGTTGGTGGTTTTAACATTCGTTTGGTAATTCTTATGTTCATTTTGATAGGTATGACTCTAACCATTACATCGATCTACTTCTATGTGTGTGTTTTGATTTCATAATTATGTTTTTTTTGGGTTCAAATGAATCCACAATTTAATATTTTAGACAAAAGGAATTTATTAAATTTCACATATGAAAAAATAAAATGAAAAACTTTCTGGATTAAGATTTTTTTAAACATTGAAAAATAATTTTATATGAAGTAGAAACTGTTTCATTTTGACAAAATGGAAACTTGTTTAAAGAAAGTACTTGTATAATTTCAATTAAGGTGATCAATGTGTAAATATTGGTGTGTGAAACAATTAAATATAGGGAAATTTCAATGTATGACAATCAATAACTTCAGTATTAAGTATATAAGAAGCAGAAGATTCTATAGGTCACTGTAGCAATTTTTGGATAATTTTACCCATGTATATATCACTTATTTATGTCAAGAGTGCTCATTTTTTCTATTTAGAAATATTGCTAACAATATTATTATCAATTTTCTATTTCTGTTTTACGTACAGTAAGACTTCTATAAATTACTAATGTCGGGACTACACTAAAACTATATTTTTTTTTATTAATTTATAGAGATTATTAATTTATCAATATATTAATTGAACCAAAAACTCAGTTTTGGACTATAAAATTATATTATCTTATAGAGATTATTATTGAATTGAGTATTAATTTAAAGAGGTTATATTATATATTTTTAGATTTGTTACAATTTATTTATTATTATCGGTGTAAATATATCTGAACCCGCTATTTTTCATCCTAATTCTCCTCATTATTTTATATATTTAATTTTTATATGTTTAAACAAAATATTATTAATTTATACAACTTGTTATCGTGTACGATTAATATTATAATATTAATTACATTATTATCATGCTAACTATATTAATACCATGTTAAATATATATTTTTCGTGTTTGTATCGTTTGACACATTTTTTAATTATTAATATTTTTAATTTATTTTAATTTAATTTAAAATAGTCAAGGATTTTTAGGGTAATATGTGATGTTAGTTTCCTAATTAAAACTTATCGTTGTTATTTTTAAAATTTTTGAATTATCCAAGGTTATCAAATCAATTCACCCTTAAATATAAATCTTGGGTAATTGAATTTCTAAATATAATGTTTATTTATCTACAAAGATCTAATTAATCCAAAAATATGCATTGGATTAAAAGTTATTGAAATGTCAAGTGGTTCCAGAGTCTTATCAAAGTGTTCTTTTTATCTCTAATTTCTAAAACGTTAAATTTCAAAACTGATTTTCTACCCCGAAATGTTATATATTTATTCAAAAATCTTTCTTTTATAAACTCTGTATTTTTTTTTTCTGTCAACCTTACTCATTATTTCTAATATTGATGGGATCAATAAGATCCGATCCGTATCAGTTGACTAGCTATCTTCATTTATCTATTGAATGAGTTAAGTTTGATGAAGAAAAAATCATTGAAATATTTTTATATGAATCAGGAGTTATTGCACGACCACAATCACCACCAAGACCAGCCAAAACGTGTCAAGGCGAAAATGTGTGCTGAAAAAGATGGAACCAAAATATGCGATACTAATTGCCGTAAAGAAAACTCCCAATTTATCGGCGGAAAATGTCAAGGAAAGTGCATGTGCCAAACTTGCCCTTAAATATCACATATTTAATTTGTTTTGTTATCTAAGCTATATAAAATATTGACAATAACTTGATCTAACAATTAACTAGATGATTATTTGCACTGATGTGCGATTTAGTATTTTTTGTAAGTACATAAAATTAAATAAAGTAAAATAATAAACTATAAATTTACGAAGAGCTGTATGATTATTTTTGTTTTGACTAGGTTTTTTATATAAATTGTAAGAGATCAGAATCTTTAACTAATAGTAAATTGTCTGATCCATAACCTAAATGCTCCAACAGAAGCTGACGGGATTCAAACTCACCACATAATATCTAGCTATATCAAGGGCAAACTAACAGTGTCACGTGCTTCTTGGCAAACTTTTTTTACTTAAGATCAGTAGTTTATTTATAAGTAAAAATAAAAATACAGAATGAATATATATGGTATACAATAATAAAAGATATATTATTTTATTCACATAGATCCTTTTGATATTACACTTACATAAATAAATAAAACCTAACACTAGCTAGAAAATAAAGAAACAAACAAATTTAAAATTTACATTAAAATTATTTTCCTCACTCTATCCAATTTATTTTTCTCAAGTTCTAGAAGGACTTTCAAGTCGAATATAATCATACATAACACCTTGGAAAGGTGTTAAACATCTAGTTTGACTTAAATATATTATATTATCACCAACACTTAGTAAATTTCCAACAATATTAATACTATACAATCTATATAACCCATGAATTCCATGTCTTGCAATTGCATTATCTTTACCAATATAACCTGTTGTGAAAATATGATCGGATTTTGGATCGTTGATTCGAATTTGTAATTCAGAATCAGCAGCTGAAGCTAAAGCTATTCGAAGTGTGTAGACTCCAATTTTGTTCACTTTTCTTAGGTTGAATATAATTTGCCATGTTGTTCCTTCGTATGTATTGTTTCCAACGTTTCTACATATGATTAAACATAAAATATAATTTTAATATAAACATTAATATAATTGGTAAAGAATAAAATATATGAAGTTATGTAATGTTATTTTATTATTTACCTTGTGACATGTGCAAAGAACCAATCTCTTGTATAATCACTTACTCCAACAGTGTAGATAAGATCATTTTGGGGGTATAAATCTGCGTAACGATCCCATAATCCATATTGTCTAAATCTGCAATAGTTTTAATTTTAGTGATTTCTAGTGTACTCAATGTCTATAGTAAGCAGTGGTTTTTAAACCAACTCGACCTGGCCGGTCCGACCAAAAATCATTTCCTAAACCGAGTTAGAGTAGTTATAAAGTTAGTTAAACCGGTATTATGAGGTTTGTGCCAAAAAATCCTTAAACTTGTATTTTTCTTTTGCAATATTACCTCTATTTCTAAAAATTGTAAATCAGACAACTAAATCAAAATAATACACAATATAACTTTCCATTACCACCATTAAAATTTTAAAATTATGATAAATAATAAATCAAGTGAGTTCCAATAACAAAATGTTCTGAAATTTTGCATAAAGCTTATGTTACGTATTATTTCAATTTTTGTGTGTTGATTTACATTTTTTTTTATAATTACAGAAAATGATAAGTGAAAAGGGTTTTTTGCACCAAACCCCGCTAAATCAATAAAAATTCGGTAATTAAGGTCAACATCAAAACCCAATATACTAAATATATCTATTCCTTTTTCTTTTTTCTTTTTGAAAAATGATCTATTCCTTTTTCTTACTATTTTATATTTATTACTACTATCTTATATTTATTCCCATTTCCTTTTATATTTATATTGGGTTGGATTTATAATATAAAAAAACTTTAAAAAATCAACTAAAAAGACCAAACCAAAGTTAATTGGACGTTAGATCATGTTACTAACCTGTCTTGAAGTGGATTGACATAAAGCTTATTCAAAAGTGTAGGGTAAGGATCCGGTATATAGAATTCTCCTGCGGTTCGATCCGGTACACCTATTTCCCACAACGTCGGACCATTTCTAGGTGGTTCATACACTATAGGTCCTACATTTCTTTGGCTACCTGCACACCAAAGATAGATTGAACCAGTGAGCATGATTTTTTAGTCATGATCTATGTGGATTTATAATGCACCAAACATAGAAGACTTTTGTAGTTGTAATATAAATAGATTAAAACTCAAATCAGACCTAAGAATTTAATTTATAACAACTAAATCGACAAAACTTGAATAATAACACAACTTTTAACTCCCACAACACTAATAGACAGGAAAAATAACTATCGACTATAGAGGTATCAATACAAAATCTAAAACTGCATAATATTTTTAAACTGTTTTGCCATTGAATGGGGTAAAATTATATATTTTACGTCCAAATAAAAAGCAGGCTAGTCCATCATAGATGATAAATTAATGCAGATTTGATCATATGTTATTTTTCAAACTGTCACTGGTTATGTAGACGACAGAAACAACAACGGTAATTGTTTAAAGATTTGAATCGTAAAAAATCTACCGACTACCAAAAGAACAAAATTGATAGATTGTAGCTACAGAATCTGAGACAATGTTGCTATGATCAAAAGAAACTTATAATGCATAATTTGTGTGTGTGAGTATATTTATATTACCTGGTAAGATGGTAATGTTTTGCTCAAATTTATAGTCACCAATAAATCCATAACCCCATGCGTAGAGACTATAATCGCCTGGCCTCACATTCTCTATTATGAAATTTCCTTTTCTGTCAGCTTGGGTCCAAAATTGATATCCCTTTTTGTCCAAAAAAAAATAAAAATCATAATTAATTTACTATATAAATCTTATTGAAAATGGTGTTATTATATATATATATATATATATATATATAATTTTATAATTAAAGTTTG
>OVBA01002289.1:0-35620 GCA_900406435.1 Lepidium aucheri | reverse complement strand
AGAGTTAGTTACTAAGAGATAAGATCAAGTCCAAGAGATAAGATCAAATCTCTAGATTAGATTCATGGCAATTAATCTATAAATAGGGAGCTTAAGAAGGTTGTTCCCTAAGACTTTAGAAAGCAAGGTTTAGGTTTTGAGAGAGTTTCCTAAATCAATAAGAAGAGAAATTCTTATATTCTAAAGTGTGCAAATACGTTTTAGTTGAGGTCTATGGTTTGCGGGTTAACTATGAACTGGATCGCTCATGGCAAGGTTTTGAATTTTATTGTCGTAACTAGTGTTGGGTGTCTTGTCGTTGTTCCTTATCTTGCTGTATTTTCTTCTTTTTAAGTCTTTCTCTTGCTAGTCCACGTTGTCGGATTTTAGATTTTGTTATATTTTTTGGTTTTTTTGTAGTATTTTTTTTTCATTCCGCTTCTTCTCGTCAATGAACTTATATCAAAATCTTTCGAAGGCATATGATCGCTTAGAATGGCAATTCCTACGTGACACCATGCATTACATGGGCTTCTCAGAAGTTTGGATCAAATGGATAATGATGTGTGTGGAGTCTGTTAGCTTCTCGGTTCTGATTAATGGTACACCTACAGGTCTTATTCAACCAGAACGGGGAATTCGGCAAGGCGATCCATTCTCGCCAAATTTATTTATTATATGTGGAGAAGTTCTAAGCCATTTATTGCATAGAGCTGCGGCTGTAAACCAACTCAAAGGAATGCAAATAAGCCAAGAGGGCCCTATCATAAATCACCTCACTTTTGCTGATGATGCATTATTCTTCTGTCAGGCAAACATAAGGTCGTGCACTTCGATCATGAACATCCTGCAAAGATATGAACGGATTTCTGGTCAAGCCATTAATCTGAGAAATTCTTCACTTACTTTCGGTTCAAAAGTTCAAGACTCGATGAAGACTAGACTACACCGCACACTTAATATCCACAATGTGGGAGGAGCTGGTCGATATCTTGGTCTTCCTGAACTTATCGGGAGAAAGAAAAAAAGAACTTTTTCAATTTATAGTTGACAAAGTGGAAGAACGTACACGAAATTGGCAGTTTAGATTTCTATCTGAGGCCGGGAAAGAGATTCTTCTGAAAACAGTAGCCACTGCGTTACCTGTATATACAATGAACTGCTTCAAACTCCCTGTGGGTATTTGCGAAGACATAAATCGCATTCTAGCCAAGTTCTGGTGGAGGAAAGGGTTGAATAATAATGGTTTTCATTATCTTAATTGGAAGAGACTAAGTTTACCAAAGAATGAGGGTGGTTTAGGATTCCGCGACATTGATCATTTTAATAATGCTCTTCTTGGCAAACAAGTCTGGCGGCTACTACATACACCAAATAGCCTTGCTGCTCGCACACTCAAGGGACGGTACTTTCCACACTCAAATATCATTGAGGCAGGTTTAGGTACCAAACCTTCCTTCCTATGGCGATCTTTACTTGAAGGAAATAAAATAGTACAGCAAGGTCTTCGATGTATTATTGGTGATGGTAATCACATCAAAACATGGACAGACCCATGGTTACCAACGTCTCCACCGAGACCTCCACGCATGAAAGACGGTAATCTTGATGATTGTGAACTAGTATCTCACCTTTTTGATCATAATGGTTACTCATGGAACACACAAAAGCTCTAGAATTTTATTTATCCTGAAGATGTAAGACATATTTTGAAGCTTCGTATCCCACATTCACCAGCCATGGATTTAATGGGGTGGCATTATACCAAAAATGGTGTCTACTCAGTCAAATCTGGATATTGGTTATCCATTCATCATCGAAATCCCTTGATTAGACCACCGGCTGGTTTGCTTCCTCTAAAGAAATGAATCTGGAAATTACAAATGGCCCCCAAATTGAAGCATTTTCTATGGAGGATCATCTCGAATGCTGCCGCAATTGGCTCCACACTTCATGCTCGTAGAACCATTTCTGACCCTTAATGTCGTCGTTGTTGTTCAGCTGATGAAATTGTTGATCATCTATTCTTCATGTGCAATTATGCACATGCTGTTTGGCGGGGTGTTCATATGTTTATGGCAATGTTTTTCGATCCATCGCAAACATTTGAGGACAAACTGCATCATCTCCTTAATTTCATTGCTTCTCCGGGACTAAACGAGTTTGAGAAACAACTTCCACTTTGGGTTCTATGGCGACTTTGGAAGACAAGGAATCTCATAGTTTATCAAAGAAAATCTTTAGATTGGCCAAGCACAAGAACTGCAGCTCAACACGATGCCTTAGAGTGGTCTTCTCTGACTAACATTACTGATAATCCTGTCGCTTCTGTTTCGAACTTTGGCTCTCAAAACCAGCACAATTGGATGCGACCACCTCCTGAATTTATTAAATGTAATTTTGATTGTGGCTTTTCTTCTGAGTCTTCTGCTGCTACAGCAGGTTGGATAATTCGAGATAGTAATGGTGTTTATATCGAATCTGGAAGCAAAAAAGGTCAAGTTGTATCTTCTTCCCTGGAGGCGGAATTTCAGGCTCTTCTAATAGCGATGCAGCAGACTTGGATTAAAGGTCATCGTCAAGTGATTTTTGAAGGGGACAATCAAGAAGTTATTAATTCCCTCCATGGGAAGGTCCATCAGTTCGGCTTGCATAACTGGCTTCGTGAAATTAATCATTGGAAAGCTCGATTCACAAAGGTGGAATTCAAATGGATACATAGATCATGTAACAAGGCAGCAAATTCTTTGGCTCGTTCTCACAATTCTGATGTACCTTATTGTTTCTTTCCTTTGAATCCTCGATGTATTTCGCTCTATATTCATGAAGACTATGTACTATCGAAGTAATAAAACGTTTCTTATGATGTTAAAAAAAAACAGAACTTATATCAAAATCATTTTAGTATAAATATCTTACATTCATACAAAAAAACTTATTTATTATTTATATTAGCATCTCATGTCTTTAACTTTGATTTTTATATATATGTGCTTATGTTAAATGTCAAAATTCTCAAAATATTTCTAACAGTTAATCAAATCGTTGATATAAAACTAAATTTATGATACTTACTTATGTACTTAGTTGAATGTTTAACATGCCAAAACAATTGTAACAATGATGGGTTTTCATTTATAATGCCGTTAATCGAATTACTTAGGAGCTGTTAATTAGTTGATTAGTTAGTTACAGTTTGTATATCATCTTGTTAACCATAATGGGATCAAATGTGTAAATATTAAACTTATGGGGTTGTTTTAGAAGAATCTGAAAATAAAAGGGTAGAAATCAACAAAAAAGAAGATAGGGATAGGACAGTAATTATACACGTCACCTGCCCACAAAGAATCAATATTAGCCAATCACAACTCTCCACTGCGATCTCTCATCACGACTCTTTGCTAAGTTCGTTTACTAAAACGAAGAAGAGTTTTCAAGCTGAACAAAAAAAAAGAAAAAAGAATTAAATAAATAAAAATTATTTCTGAGAGCCTCAAGTTTAATTTTGCGGTTTACATTTAAATTCGTCTCTCAAATATCTGAAACCCTTTTCTCTAATATATATATAGCTCCATGAGATTTTCAGTTTTCTCTATTTTCCTTTCGATTCCCTGAAAATGTCCATAGATTTTGCTTTCTAGCTTACACTTTCTCTTGCGTTTTCTCTCGACTCTGAAGGTTTTTTTGTGTTGACATCGCGGGAAGATTCTGATGGAAGCTGCGTCAAGTTTCTTCTGCAGAAGTATTAGGATTCCGTCGACAACCACCACGACGGCGACGGCAGCGTTCACGTTTACTCGGCCACCGGTAAATTATGTATGTTTGGTCTCCGATAAGAAGGATGGAGTTCGTGGTTTTCCGACGAGGAAGGTCTTTTGCAGCGGCGTTAGTGGCGGTTCTAGTGCTACTAAGAAGAAACCTCGAAAGAAAAGTAATGTTTCCGATAAACTTAGGTCTAAAACAATCGAGAAGAGGAATAAGAATACTGAATCTGTGAGTTTTACTAGTGAAACTATTGTTGAGGAAGTTAAGCAACAAGATGAAAAATCGAAGAAGGATAAAGAAATGAGTCTTCGTGTTGCGAATCAAAATGGTGATCCCTTGGGGCGGAGAGATCTTGGGAGGAACGTGGTGAAGTGGATTAGCCAGGCAATGAAAACGATGGCCTTGGATTTTGCAACTGCGGAAGTTCAGGGTGAGTTCTCGGAGCTAAGGCAGACTACGGGTTCTGGTTTGACGTTTGTTATTCAGGCTCAGCCGTATCTCAACGCCATTCCGATGCCTCTAGGGTTTGAAGTCATTTGTTTGAAGGTTTGCACCCATTATCCCACTTTGTTTGATCATTTCCAGAGAGAATTGCGTGATGTTCTTCAAGACCTTGAGCGCAAGAAAATAGTGGAGAACTGGAAAGAAACAGAATGTTGGAAGCTTCTCAAGGAGATAGCAAATTCAGGTTGGCTCTCTTCCAGTTCATGCTTTTCTCTGTTGATTTGAGTCCGGTCCATTATAGTGTGGAGATTATTAATATTTTTGGTTCTTAGTAGTTTGTAGTCTGTCTGAAGTTAAATTTTTGGCTTATATGGTGTTGTGCAGCTCAGCATCGGGAGGTTGCTCGCAAACCTGCTCAACCAAAGCCTGTTCAAGGAGTTTTTGGGATGGACTTAAAGAAGGTGAAGGATATACAGGCAAGGATTGATGAGTTCACCAGTCGCATGTCGCAGTTACTTCAAGTGGAACGAGACACGGAACTGGAAGTCACACAGGAAGAACTAGATGTTATTCCTACTCCAGATGAGAGCTCTGATTCCTCAAAACCGATTGAGTTCTTGGTTAGGCACGGTGAAGCTCCACAGGAACTTTGTGACACAATTTGCAATTTGTATGCAGTTAGTACCTCCACAGGTTAGACTTAGCCAGATAGCAGCACCATCTTTCATTTCTGTGTCAATAATTAATATGCATTTTGTTAAGATATGTTCTCTTTCAATTTTAAAATGAAATTTGTTGTAACATGTAACATATATGCAGGGCTCGGAGGTATGCACTTGGTGCTGTTTAAGGTTGGGGGAAACCACCGTCTTCCTCCTACAACACTTTCCCCTGGCGACATGGTTTGCATAAGAATTTGTGACAGCAAGGGTGCTGGAGCAACTGCCTGTACCCAGGGGTTCGTTCACAACCTCGGAGAAGATGGGTGTAGCATAGGTGTGGCTCTAGAATCTCGTCATGGAGATCCAACTTTCTCCAAGCTCTTTGGAAAGAATGTGAGAATTGATCGAATTCATGGTTTGGCCGATGCCTTAACTTATGAGGTATATATTTACCATATTGTTTGAAGATGCAATGTTCAATCCCAGTAACTTTCATTTTAAATATGCTTACAGTGGCCCATTATTGCAAGTATTTTCTCAAATATTAGTAGTTCACACTACTATGTTATTTTTTCTGCCATTCACTTATTAGTCTCCTGTTGCAGCGTAACTGTGAAGCCCTAATGCTTCTGCAGAAGAATGGTCTGCAGAAGAAAAATCCATCAATTTCTGTTGTGGCGACTTTATTTGGGGATGGGGAAGATATAACATGGCTGGAACAGAATGATTATGTAGACTGGAGTGAAGCAGAGTTGAGTGATGAGCCAGTGGGCAAGTTATTTGATGCTTCCCAAAGGAGAGCCATAGCGCTGGGAGTAAACAAAAAAAGGCCGGTTATGATAGTTCAAGGACCTCCTGGAACGGGAAAGACTGGAATGCTTAAGGAGGTTATTACCCTTGCTGTTCAGCAGGGAGAAAGAGTACTCGTAACAGCACCTACTAATGCAGCTGTTGATAATTTGGTCGAGAAGCTCTCGCATCTTGGACTAAACATTGTCCGAGTAGGAAATCCTGCAAGAATATCATCTGCTGTTGCTTCAAAGTCTTTGGGGGAAATTGTGAACTCTAAGCTTGCAAGCTTCAGAGCAGAATTAGAAAGGAAGAAGTCAGATTTAAGAAAAGACCTTCGGCAATGCCTGAAGGATGATTCTCTTGCAGCTGGCATTCGGCAGCTCTTGAAACAGCTTGGAAAGACTATGAAGAAGAAGGAAAAGGAGACCGTGAAGGAAATACTATCAAACGCACAGGTTGTTTTTGCCACTAACATTGGGGCAGCTGATCCTTTAATTAGGAGGCTAGAAACATTTGATTTGGTTGTTATAGATGAAGCTGGTCAGTCTATCGAGCCTTCATGCTGGATCCCAATATTGCAAGGGAAACGTTGTATTCTTTCTGGTGATCCGTGCCAGTTAGCACCTGTTGTTCTATCACGTAATGCTTTGGAAGGTGGGCTTGGTGTGTCCTTACTCGAAAGAGCTGCATCTTTACATGACGGAATTCTTGCGACAAAGTTAACAACTCAATATCGTATGAATGATGTAATCGCTGGTTGGGCATCAAAGGAGATGTATGGTGGATGGTTGAAATCTGCTCCAAGTGTGGCCTCTCATCTGCTTATCGATTCTCCTTTTGTGAAGGTAATTCTTCTTACTATCTCTGTCGTTTGACTTGTTCTGATATTTATGTGATGTTGACATTGCAGTCAATCACATATCTGTTTATATTTTACGCTTTCTACAAAAAATGCTGTTAGAGCATGGGTTTATTTATTTACTAACTCCGTTGCTTTGTGTTCGTGATATTGTTTTCACTTGTGTACATTGTAATTTCAACTGTTTCCAGA
This sequence comes from Lepidium aucheri, assembly GCA_900406435.1. Lineage (NCBI taxonomy): Eukaryota > Viridiplantae > Streptophyta > Magnoliopsida > Brassicales > Brassicaceae > Lepidium > Lepidium aucheri. Next base: position 28,924 of record OVBA01002289.1, on the reverse strand, counting down.
TTTAACACCATCGTTTTCTTTATTGACTGCAGCCTACTTGGATAACACAATGCCCACTGCTTCTCCTTGACACTAGAATGCCATATGGGAGTTTATCAGTGGGCTGCGAAGAGCGTCTAGATCCAGCTGGTACAGGCTCATTATATAATGAAGGAGAAGCAGATATTGTGGTTCATCACGTCATTTCTTTGATATATGCAGGTGAGTTAGTTATATAATTCAGTTGAGTGGCTGAAATATATTTAATTTGTTATAACTTAGAAATGAAACAGTATGAAAAAAATCAAAGCGTCATCCATATTACTTGTGTTCCTGAAGCAAATCTCGATAAAACAACTCTTTGGAATGACTGTAGGTGTAAGTCCAATGGCAATTGCTGTTCAGTCCCCATATGTTGCTCAGGTGCAACTTCTGAGAGAAAGGCTAGATGATTTCCCTGTGGCTGACGGAGTTGAGGTCGCAACCATTGACAGCTTTCAAGGACGGGAGGCTGATGCAGTGATCATCTCAATGGTACACATTATTCTACACCGTTCCCTTCTTGGCATATATATCTTCTTTTCTTCTGCACATAATTAGACAAGTGGATTCCAAAACTATATAGGGGACTTAAGGTTTAGAATAGACGAACGTCTGTCAAATGGTTTTGTTAAGAAGATATTGTACGAGTTTAAAAATTAGCTATAAGATTAAAGAATCCATTCATATGTTTTCTATGTTAGTTGAGCTTGATTGTGAAAACCAAATCCAAATCGGTGGTAAGTTTTTCACAAAAGAACTTATTAGTGACTATAGCTAAAAGGGCTCATATGGTTGCTGTGTTGTGAACTTATTGTAGGTACGGTCGAATAACCTAGGTGCAGTGGGATTCTTAGGGGACAGCAGAAGGATGAATGTAGCGATAACAAGAGCACGAAAGCACGTAGCAGTAGTATGTGATAGCTCGACAATCTGCCATAATACGTTCCTAGCAAGACTGTTGCGACACATACGGTACTTTGGGAGGGTAAAGCATGCGGATCCAGGTAGTTTGGGAGGGTCAGGACTAGGCTTAGACCCAATGTTGCCTTACCTTGGCTGATAAAACCACCAAAACACAGAGTAAGTAATGTTTCCATTGCTGAGTTCTCTTTGTACAGAAATGATCTGGTTCAATTGTTACCACTGAAAATAGTGTCACTGTATATGAAAGACAAAGAAAGATAAGAGTTCATATGTATATTTACAATTGGTTTCTGTCATTTATTAATTGTCAAAAGAGAAAAATTATCTTACTGTAGTTGTGTTATTGTGGGAGCTACACTTTTCATTTTTCCTTTAGATCTAAAGTCCCTTCAATATTGCTTTGAGCTTGAATCTTAAGTCCCTTTAGCTCAAAACTTTGAATACAATCATTACATAAGTATGACTAGGCAAATTTATGAGAATTACGTATTGAACAATGGATTTTAAATTATTCAGATTTTTTACTGTTGTATGAGTTGTTTTAAAATCTTCTGAAACTTCAATTGAAACTAAAATATTTAGATGTTTATATTTTTACGTATTAAAAAAATCAATTAAAGTCCAACACACAAATTTATTTTGAGTTAACTACTGTGACTTGGTTGAAATTGATGGTAACATTTTAATTAGTTTGCAGTATTGTATTTACAGTTATTCCATTAAGCCGATACATGAGTAATTTAATATACTTTCATTAACTAAAAATCATACAAATTTAAGTAATCGACAGCTTAGATAGTGGCCAATAAATTATTGAAAGTGTAAAAATGTAGTGAAAACTAACAAGAAATTAGCAAAGACAAAAGAAAGAAAGTGGTGGTTAAAATAATTATGCCTTGATTTGCTCGTAAAGTATGGTTATTTGTACAACGTAATGACAATCAAATGATTGGTTTGGTCTTATAAGTATTAATGTATCTTCTAATGGAAGAAAAATCCCTTAATTACTCTAAAATGATTACGGTTTGGTAGATATGATATGTTATTTTATGTTTTGGAGATTGGTGGATCTACTACGTGTTACTTGTGGCTCATTATTATTCATATCTATACATATTATGTGTGTAATATACGCTTGGTTTTCAGAGTTTTATTCGTAAACAATTTCAATTTTATCTATAACTCACATTTTAAATTCTATTATTCGGGTTTATGCGTCTATTTGAAATCATATTTTGGAAGGAATGACTGCAAAAATGGATGTCATGGTGTCCAATAAATGTAAAGAAAGATGGACTCAGTAATCTCTCCTTTCGCCTTACAATTCCTAACATTATCAATGATGCACAACTATTTGATGATTCACTTTATTGATAACTTTTATCAAATCAGAAATAAATAAATATCTTTCATTTTGCCAAAATAATTCATAGCTTCTGATCATTTTCCAAAGTAGCAATGAAATTAATAAAAAAATATTTTGTAGGATCACTCCAACTATCTAATATAATTGTCACTCGGTTGGATTATTATTACACTTCTTATATTTACATATAGAACTTTTTTTCAACATTAGATCACAACTGGTCGATCAATTAATCAAGTTTTTACATAATATAATGTAGATAGCAGGATTCGATTCCCTAGATATGCAAGTGCATATGCCTTTACTAGATTTACCACATGCCATTATACTAAAATGCGACTACTATATAATTTAGTTTAGTAGTATATATAAAATATTGTATCTTTAGACATGTTATTTTTTGTTGTCAATATTGTGTTCTACCACTGGATATGCAAGTATGTCTGCCTTTAACGAATTTATTACCAATCACTAGGCTAAATGCCATTTTATCTTTAGACATGTTTAATATGTTGAAATAAAGCAAAGTATGTAATTGTTTAAATTTTAATTTTTTATATATTTGTGCTTTTTGTAAAACCTTATATTCTTTGAAATAGAATGAAATTTTAGTTTTTTAACTATTGTCTTCATCATTAGAAGAAAAAAAAGGAATACGCATAGGATTATTGTCTATATATATATAATTTGGTAAAGAAAGCGATGGTTTATGAAACCTTAACTGATGCACAGTCTTCATTCTCTACTCTCCCTCCAGCCTCCACAATAATTTGAGTTTCAGATGTCCCTGCTTTCTCTTCTTTCATGGTATTTTTGTCTTTCTTTTTTTTTTCTCAACGTCTTTTTTTTTTTAATATATGTTGTTATGCTTTTTTTTTCTATTTAATTTTCTTAATTTTGAATTTTATATGCTTCATTTATTTATTAAATTAATTTCCCTTTTTTTTCTCTTATTTTATTTCTTGGCTGCTACCTCTCCATCTGTTCTTGGCTAATGTTTTTGGGTTTTTTATATTTATATTAATAATGATAATTGAATATTTTATTGTACTATTTCTCTTGAATATTAAATTTTTAGTCTTTTCCATTGCTCCTAAATATGTATTTCTGAAATGTTCTCTAACAATTTCATAACAATATGTTTGTCTAATTTCTCATTCATGATTTGTAATTCTGTCACTCAATTACCAAAATTAATTTAATAAAATCTCCTGTTTGTACTTAAAAGTAAAAGTTACAAAAATTTGTCGGTTCAATAGCAATGTTCATTAATTAGTATATATATAATTACTAATTAATATTTAAATATATTTTGTAAAATTTCTACTTGCTCAACAAATTAGAGGACTTTTCTGCTCCTTTTCGTTTCAACAAATCTCAAGATCGTTCAATAGAAAAGTCGATTGGTTAGCTCGTAATCTTTCTACAAATTGCACTTATGTAAACTTTGTGCCTCCTTCTTCTTGATATTCTTATTTAATATGAGTTATATTTTCTGGAAAAAAAAAATTATACTGGCTCAGATATAGAATTTTTTTTCAGCTTTTCTCTTGACGTTTCTTTTCTTAACTTTGCTTGCAAAATTTCCAAGTCTTTTAATTTAATTTGGAAATGGAAAAATAAAATATAAGTATATTTCCTTTTTATTTATTATTACTAATATTTTTTTCTTCCCTTTTTCGCGGAAAAATTAAAAAAAAATGCGCCGCTTCAAGTTCAAATTTAATTTAGAATGTGTTCGTTTTGTGTTCTTCTTCTTCAGAGCATGACCATGAATGTTCCAGATTCTTCTTCACCGACCGGAGTTCTCGAAGATTTCTTCAGAACTGAGGAATTCGGTAACTCCGACACCGTCAAAAACCCTTCCCGCTCTCGTTTACGCAGAATTGTTCAACTTCTGAGAAGCAGATCCAAAAAGTCTCTGGAGAATCTCAAAATTCCTTTTCACAACAATGGCGTTATTAAGAGCTCTTTAAGAAGATGCAGTAGCATGAGAGACCATCTCGGTTTTGGTTCTAATGATGCACAATTTCTTCTGCTCTCTCCTCGTAGAATCTTCTCTTTCTCTGAGCTCAAGTCTGCTACAAACAATTTCGCTTTAGGTTCGTACGAAATCTGAATTTTGCTTTCATTTCGAACTATGAAGCTGTGACTGAGAGCATTAGCAATCCTGTTTAGTTAATTTTAATGGTAAATTTTGGGTCTAAATGTGAGTTGATCAACTAAAACAATGCTTCAATGGGTCTGAGTGTTTTATAATTGCAATTGGTTATGAGTAAATAAAGTGGAAGATTTTTCATGTAATTGGTGCAATATTTGGTGGATTTGAGCAGAGAATCTAATTGGGAAAGGAGGTTATGCTGAAGTTTACAAAGGGATGTTACCAAATGGACAAATGGTAGCGATTAAACGGCTAATGCGAGGAGATAGCGAAGAGATCATTGTAGATTTTCTTTCAGAGATGGGTATAATGGCACATGTTAATCATCCACATATAGCCAAGCTTTTAGGCTATGGAGTCGAAGGAGGAATGCACCTTGTTCTTGAGTTATCACCTCATGGCAGCTTAGCTTCTATGCTTTATAGTAAGCAACTCTTTCTTTAACCTTATAATTATCACATTTATTAAACAGAAAAATACTAATCGTTGATGATATGATAGGCTCTAAGGAGAAGATGCAATGGAACATTAGGTACAAGATAGCATTGGGAGTAGCAGACGGTCTTGTGTATCTTCACAGAGGATGTCAAAGGAGAATCATACACAGAGATATCAAAGCCGCAAACATTCTTCTTACACATGATTTTTCGCCTCAGGTATGATCGATATATAAATGATGCTTGGAAACACTTTCAGTTCTCTGCTCTGTGATGATAACTTCTTTGGGTTTTTGTTAGATATGCGACTTTGGGCTTGCGAAGTGGCTACCTGAACATTGGACACACCATATTGTTTCCAAGTTTGAAGGCACATTTGGGTAAGTCTACGCTTTAAACATATACATACTAATTCTTCCTTGAATATAGGTTTTTACTAAAGAAGTCTCAAGAGATAGATTTTGCATCCTTTGTTTCAGATATCTTGCTCCAGAGTACTTAACTCACGGAATAGTAGATGAAAAGACAGATGTGTTCGCCTTGGGTGTACTTTTATTGGAACTTGTTACTGGTCGACGAGCTCTTGATTACTCAAAGCAAAGTCTTGTTCTATGGGTGAGTTATTGCTATTTTCACTTATTTTGCTATTTTTTTCCTCCTTATTCCAGATTTGTCAGCTTCCTGGAAAACAGCAATGGTAAAAGTACCCCAAGTGACTAAGTAGTCATCGAACATTTTTGTCCTACTCCTAGAGCCAAGACAACAATACTCACAATGCACGTATTAGAATCCCACATATGTTCTTAGTTCCTTTCTCTTTTTGTGTTTCCAGGCTAAACCATTAATGAAGAAGAACAAAATTAGAGAGTTAATCGATCCATCTTTAGGGGGTGAGTACGAATGGAAGCAGATAAAACTTGTACTTTTGGCTGCTGCTTTATCGATTCAACAATCATCAATAGAGAGACCTGGGATGAGTCAGGTAACAAACCAAGTTTCTTGTTTAACAAGTAAACATATCGCAACTTTAGTTTCCTTTAAAAACAATCTTTCCTCTTATAATTAGGTGGTTGAGATCCTTAAAGGTAACTTGAAAGATCTCAAGTGCATCATGAAATGCAGAGTTCCTTTTTATCGGAAAGCATTCAGAGACGAAGTTGGCAAGAGACATTAGAAGCTATTTAGCAAATTCTATAAAGATGAAGCACCTCTCTCTTCTCTTCTCTCTCTCTCTCTCTCCCACGAGTAAAGTAAGACAAATGAAGAGAGATCTCATGAGGGCTTTTAATCAGTTTTGGGGGTAAATAAGTTTTCTGCATCTCTCGTCAATAATAATATTTTTACAATATTCGTACAGATTTATAGCCTATAGTGAATATACTTTGTGAATTTTGTGTATTTATTACTACAAATATATTAATCATAAGAAGAAGCATTTGAATTTTTTATATAGGGATTTAAATTTAATTTAATTGTAGTTTCTGTCGTTACACTTTGACGATTGCACTTATGATTTGTCATTAATCTGTTGCCAAATGTTTTAAGTTTTTTTTTTTTTAACCAATAAATCGTATTATTTTAACCAATCTTAGTTACATAACCTTAAACAATTACTGGATCCTCTAATATCACGAGCGAGAGAGTCTGTTTTGTGATTCAGAGAATACGGAATTACATATAGTGAGAAAGATTGAAATAAAGACTCCAACCTGGTAAATTGTGCTTGATATGTCTGAAAAGCTGGCCAATCATCTAGACTTGTCATAATCTTGAGAACATCAAAGCAATCCGTCGCTATCTGCACCTCTGAAATTTGATGCTGTAGTAGACACTCCATGGCCCAAATCAATGCCTCCATTTCAGAATGTAAAGGAGAGAGACTTCTTCTAACCCGACAAGCTCCCGAAATTCTATCATCATCTCGAAAACACACCCATCCTAGGCCAAATGTTTTAAGTTTCATGTACTAAATTTCAATTTCACATTAATTTTTTTTTTCAACTTTACTCAAATAATAATAGAATCAACAAAGTCTGATTCATAGCTAAAACTCATATTCTAGAATTTTTTTTTCCTTCCCTTTATATTGTGAGGAATTGAATCTGGTGCCTAATTATTTGTAAAGTTATTACTATCGCTGGACCATATGTCTTTGGTAGTTTTACATAAAGTGATAAATTTGGTACAATTATTTGGAATCTAATTTACATAGAAAAAACTCTGATTACAAAAAAATAAAAAATAAGAATTATTTAGGTAGATATTACAATAGTTATTTGAAATTAAGTAACAAGCATAAATTTTCTTAAATTAGAAAAGTAACATCTGGGAGAGAATGCCAAACTAACCCTATTTGATTTGTCAGCTTACACATGAGATCCATCTAATTTAATTTGTTGCTCGTTGAATTTAATTTAAAGAGTAGCACATGTTTTTGTTTACAAATGGGCTTGACAATGAAAAATAGAATCAAAATTTAGACTTAAAGGTAGCATGTGTATAACACAAACTCATGTTATATCATTTGCTTACTTTTTTTCTCTCCCAGACGACTTTCCCAAGAAGATCTATTATCCTTTGGTTTCTTACCGGTTTTAGTCAAAAGTCCTAATATCTTTACCAAACATTTTAACCCTGTTACCGTTCTTTTTCTAGAAATGGGTAATTGAAACTTTCCGGATAGATCTACGGCGAGCATCATTCTCAAGCCTCTTGGTAATCCGACCATCAGTCAAGACTTAAAGAGAGGATCATGCCGATACCCTTCTTGCCTAGGTTTGATGGCGTGCTCAACTTGGGGATCCCTGGTTAAAACCTAAGCGACCATATTTTCTTGCAGCTGAGTGCTTGAAACATCTCACTCTTGTAGTGAAGAACAGTTTTTTCTTCTATTGTCTAGATCCTTATTTCAATCTTTGAATGTCTTACCGAACAAGCATGGCTAAGAGACTAACATATGATGAGAAAGGGAAGAGTTCTGCAGCTTCTACCCCACCACTAAGAGCAGCCAAGGTGGTGGTAGCTCCTTTCGATAACTCAGCTTTAATCAAAAAGCATTCATTAACTTTGGTTGGTCGCCTTACTAACCCAAAGCACCAACAGATTTGGTCGCTCATCCCTTTCATGTCTGAACATTGGAGGACAACGTATAAGACGGTGGGAGCGGATCTTGGACAAGGTCTCTTCCAATTCCAGTTCTCAAATGAAGCAGACCTTAAACTAGTATTGGAAAATAGACCCTACCATTTTGCTAAATGGATGATAATTCTTCAACGTTGGGAAGCAACAACCAGCAAAGAATTCCCATCCCTCATACCGTTTTGGATAACGGTACAAGGTATACCTTTGCATCTATGGTCGGAGGAAACCCTAAGAACCATAGGATCAAACATAGGCCATTTTGAAGATTTCGAGATTACAGCAGTTTCAGCTAGAATGAAAGTTACAATCGATGGTTTGAAGCCTCTTATTACCTCTGTAATGGTGGAATTTGCGGATGGAGAGGAGGCTGAGGCTACCCTGATCTATGAAAGACTTGGAAAGCATTGCTTCCAATGCAAAAGCCTCTTCCATGAGGAGAAAGATTACCCTGAAAAAGAGAAAAACAGCCAAAGTCATGGAAACTCTCAGCATCCAGAGACTTTAAGGAATCCTAACCAGAATATTAGTCAAGACGAACCAGTACCAATGAGGGGATCAGAGTATCGATGTTCCAATTATGGCCCAGTAAGAAAGGAAGGGTCAGGTGGATCGAACTATAGAACTACTGCTCAAGGCGGTTTCAACAGAGAAGCTGGTTATGCTCTATCTTCATCTGGAAATTCGAGTAGATCTAACAACCGACGAGGTTATGATCAGAATAATAGAGATGGTAGTCGATTTGTAGTTAATGGGGACAGATTCAACCTCTACTCTCGACCAGTCAGAAGAAATGGTCCCACCAACCCACCACAAGTGTGGAGAGAAGTTCAGAAAGCTAGGGAATCATCTCTTATCTTGGAAAATAACAGAGAGGAGAGTCTGCTAATGACAACCCCTCGACATGTGGAAGAACCACCAATTTAGGCAGACTGCAAAGAGGCGATTCCAAAAACAGCCTATGATACAACCTTAAATGATTTCAGAGATGTTATGGTGCAATATGTGGCATCTTCAGACCCTGCAGAAAGTGCAGCAAGAATGGTTAGATACAAAAAAGCAGCAACATCAGGAATACTAGAACAAAATGCATTCTCTAATGCAAAAGCTGCTTTGGAAAGACAGGGGGAACTAAGAAGTAGGGATTCCTTTTTCCCAATCCGGAGAGAATTCTAGCTAACCTCTGCTTGGGATCTATTATTGATAGAGAAGAGAGAAGTGGAGTGGAACCTAACTACCAGGAACCGGAGAGACTACCGGTGGCTAGTCGATTGGGCCAATCAATCAAAGCTCCCGCGTTTGACATTGCTGCAACAGAAGAAATCCCAATTAAAATAATGGAAAGGTTAGGAGGAAAAAAAACAAATTTGAGCCCAAAAGCTTTACCTGGAGCTGGTTCGAGAAAGAGAAAGACAATCCAATTGAGAATCCCACCAAGAAGAAAGACCCAAGCTGAATCTAGGAAAAAGGTGGCGGCACAAAAGACATCTAAAGGAGGTGCAATAGCTCCAAGAGTACCTGCAATTCAAAGATTGGGTAATTTAGATCAACCAGAAATAAATTTGATCCCAGCTATCTCGAAGACGTCGGTGGATTTTCAAGGTCCACCAAATCCTCTTCCTTAGCCATTTGTAGTTGGAACTGTTAAGGTTTGGGAAATCCCTTGACAGTTCGCCGGCTAAAGGGTATTAATGCCCAATTTAAGCCAGATATAATTTTCCTAATGGAGACTAAGAATGTAGATGCAATCGTTAAACAAAAAATTGAGCAGTTAAGGTTCAAGAACCATACCATAGTCTCTCCTCAAGGTCATGAAGGAGGAGGACTGATCCTAATGTGGACAGACAGAGTTCATCTTAACATAATTTCATCCTCACAAGACTACATAGATTCCAAGGTCAGGTATGAAGGAAAGAAATTCTACGCCACTTTTGCGTATTGTAGTACGGATAAAGGCAAAAGAGTGCAGATTTGGAAGAGATTGACAGAAACAGCAGCTCTTAGGAATTCCCCATGGATCATTCACGGAGATTTTAACGATATATTATCAAATGATGAAAAGCAAGGGGGCCCACCTAGGGCTGAGAGTTCCTTCATCGAATTCCGCTCATTCATCTCAGAAAATGGTCTCTTTGATCTCCCTCATTCAGGCGACAGTTTATCCTGGCGGGGAAGTAGATATAGCCATATAGTCCGCTGTAGACTAGATAGGGCAATGGCAGATGAGAGCTGGCTCGAGCTATACCCTTCGAGTAGAAGTCCATACTTATGGTTTGAAGGCTCTGATCATAAGCCCCTGGTAACAATCCTGGAATCGGAGCGTAAAAGGAAGAAAACCATGTTCAGGTTTGACCGACGGCTAATAGGAAACGAAGAAGTTAAAGCTATTATTACAGAGCAATGGAACTCACAGTCAAGGAACGATTTACAACAGCGTTTGAATAGAACCAGATTTGCAATTATACAATGGAATAGGGAGAAAAATAAGTCAAGTCTGGAAAAGATAGAAGATATCAAGCTACAGTTGGAACTAGCAATGTCAAGCTTACATAACGATACGTCAACTATCAGAGAATTGACTAAAGCTCTACAAGTAGCCTACGAGGAAGAAGAATCATTTTGGAGACAAAGAAGTAGAGTTATATGGTTACAGCTTGGAGACAAAAACTCAGCCTACTTCCATGCTTCAACCAAAGTGAGGAAAATTAGAAACTCACTAACAATCATTGAAAGTCCTGATGGTTCAGAAAAGTTTAAAGAAGAAGACATTACCAGAGTGATCCTGGATTACTTTAAAGTAGTGTATAAATCTTCAAGATGCTGTAGTAAGGAGATTGTTAGAGAAGCTATTAAACCAAAAGTCACAGCAAGGGATAATGACAGAATCACAAGAGAGGTCACAAGTGAAGAAATTAAGGAAGCCACCTACTCGATTCATGCTGATAAAGCACCTGGCCCAGACGGTTTCTCGGCTGCATTCTTCCAAGCAAATTGGGACACTGTAAGCAAGACAGTAATTCAGGAGGTTAAATCATTCTTCAAATCAGGAGTCATGCCAAGAAAGATGAATGAAACCTATATCAGATTAATCCCAAAAGTGGCTAGCCCAAGGAAAGTAGAGGAATACAGACCCATAGCTTTATGTAACTTCACATACAAAATCATCGCAAAGGTTTTGTCTAAGAGGCTGAGTCCGTTACTAGATAAGATCATCTCTTTGAATCAGTCGGCGTTTGTTCCTGATAGAAGCATAACGGACAATGTGTTAATAACTCATGAGATCCTTCATTATCTCAAGACATCTCAAGCACGAAAATATGGAGCTATAACGGTTAAGACGGACATGAGCAAAGCGTACGATAGACTAGAGTGGAATTTTATTCGAGAGGTTCTAACCCAATTTGGCTTTCACAATGTATTTGTTGAGTGGATTATGCAGTGTGTGGAATCAGTTCAGTACTCAATCATCATCAACGAGACCCCAAAAGGAAAGATAGTACCTTCGAGAGGAATAAGGCAAGGAGATCCCATCTCCCCGTTTCTTTTCATTCTTTGTAGCGAAACCCTAACTGGTCTTTGTCGCAAGGCACAAGAGGAGAATTGTCTAGCTGGTCTGAGAATTTCAAAAGGGAGCCCAAGGATTAATCACCTTTTATTTGCAGACGACACGATGTTTTACTGCAAAGGAAACGATCGTAGTATTAAAACACTACAACAGATAATTCAGAAATATGAAGCAGCCTTAGGTCAATCAATTAACAAGGTGAAATCTGCGATTATTTTCTCCAGTAGAATGCGACAGGTTCAGAAGGAAAAGATCAAGCAAATCCTACAAATTTCGCAAGTAGGAGGCTGTGGAAAATACTTAGGATTACCTGAACATTTTGGAAGAAAAAAGAAGGATCTCTTTGCAAGCATTATCGACAAGATACGCCAAAAGAGACTGAATTGGACATCAAAGTTTTTATCCCAAGCAGGCAAAGATATTATGCTAAGAAGTGTGCTGAGTTCTATGCCATCTTACTCGATGTCTTGTTTCCTACTACCGGCATCTATCTGCAATCAAATTCAATCTGAATTAGTAAGATTCTGGTGGGATAAAACCCCCGATAAACACAACATGGCTTGGATTTCGTGGAAACGAATGACTGAAGCAAAAAAGAATGGCGGACTGAACTTCAGAGATATTAAAGCGTTTAACATTGCTTTGGTGGCAAAGGTGAGCTGGAGAATCTTATCCAAACCTGAATCATTGCTGGCACATATCTTAGTTCCAAAATACTGCCATTCGAAAGGTTTTCTTGAAGTTTCGAAACCAGCAAATTGTTCTCATGGTTGGCGTGGAATTTTAGAAGGCAGAGATTTGATTTTAACCCAAATGGGTTGGAATGTTGGAGACGGTAAGGATATAAATATTTGGCGTGACAAGTGGCTGTGTACATCAAGTCTAGGAGCACCATTTGGTCCCCCATCCGAGCTGCATAAAGACTTCAAAGTTTCAGATCTCATCGTGCAAGATACAAGAGAATGGAACTTAGAGATAATAAGAAAGGTCCTTCCACAGAATGAATCAGACATAAGGTGTATCAAAATCAGTACGACAAGAGTCAATGATAGGAGAATCTGGTTACCCACGCGTAATGGATGCTATTCAGTAAAATCAGGGTACTATGCCGCTCTAGAGGTCCAACCGAACAAAGTCAAAGAACAAAATATACCATCAATCAACTGGAACAATGAAGTTTGGTCACTAAAAGTTCCGCCAAAGATCAAATTTTTCATATGGAGATTGCTACACGAAGCCTTACCGCTGGGAACAAACCTTTTCCATCAAAAATTGAATGTTGATGCCAAGTGCAAGAGATGTGGTTTACAGGAATCATCTCTACATTCCTTATTCACCTGCGATTTTGCCCAAAATTTTTGGAAGGAAGCACCTGTGAAAGGAAAACCAGATGTAGCAAATACAAACCAAATCCCACAATTGTGGAGAAGCTTGAAACTAATGGTAGGTTTACCTCCAATTGGTATTTTGAGCACTAACCTGGCGGCGTGGCTTCTGTGGTACCTATGGAAGTCGAGAAACAAGCTCCAATTCCAAAATTGAACCCAATCTCCAACGGACCTAATTGCAAAAGCTATTGTTGCTGCAAAGGAATGGAGCAATGCACAGGAGGAGAGCGACTCAAATCGAGTGAAAACCGGATCTGTTTTAGAACAGTGTGAAAATTGTACCATTTTCTATACTGATGCAGCTTATCAGTTGGAGAAGAGAGAAGCGGGACTAGCGTGGATCTTCATAGGTGAAGCCAATCGGAAAAGTTCAAGCTCGATGATCCACTATTACGTTTCTTCCCCTTTAATGGCGAAAGCATCAGCTGTCCTTTCAGCTCTGAAGGAGGCAAGGACAAAAGGAATCTCTCGCCTGGAAGTCCGATCAGATGCCCTCAACCTCATCAATGCTATCTCTAAAGGAGATTTGCTACAGAAGATCCATGGAATCCTCTTGGACATTTCCAATCTTCTCCCATTTTTCTCGTTGATTGCTTTCAAGTATATTCCTAGGATTTCAAATACAGAAGCAGACTTATTAGCTAAAGCTGTATTGAATGTACCTAACCAGTTGGATAAATTTTAATGCACTTAATCGTTTTTGACAAAAAAAAAAGAAGGTAGCATGTGTTTCACATGATAAAACATAAGGAAACTCATAAACTCTAACGATGATGTCTTTAGTTAGCAATGTCTCACATGTTATTGCAACCAAAAGAGAAGACGAATTAAGGAAATGAAATCGAAAAAATGATCAACTAGCGGATTAAGTGATATCATTACACTTAGCAAGTAATCATTATTTACCTTACAACATTACATTTAGGTGGTATTTAGTCTAGTGGCATGCTGTAAGTCCACTAATGACAGATACATTTACATGTTTAGAGATTATATCTCACTATTTACATTATATAAAAACTTGGCTAATGGACCGATACCAATGTTAACATCACATGACACAACATAATGAAAACACTTAAATGTTAACGATGCCTTTAGTTAGCAATATATCAGAGGTTACATGTTAAAAGAACAGCCAAATGCAAAACAATTTTTTTTGGCTGCTAACAAAAATAAATATCAGAAATAAACAGGAGAAAAATTTGTTTGGGGTTTGAGTTTGATACAGAAACAGAAAGATTAGACAAAAATCAATTTTAAATATTTTCAGATTAGGGACGAAATCAAGGGTATATTTCAAAACAAACCCAAATTAACAGAAAATGTCCAAATGAAAGACCTTTGTTACATGATAAACTCCCATTATAGGAACAAGATTTTTGGATGCTAAAACTTGATGGATTTAAATTCCGAAATCAAGCGCACATTTCAAAAGCGGCTCCTTCTTGAGAAGGTATGTTTTTTTCAATCTTATTTATTTTTCCAATTTAATCATCAAATTATTACCTTACAAAATTATTCTTTACAAAAATTATAAAAATGTAGGATAACCATAAAAAATACACCAAGGGTAAAACAAAAAGTTAATGATACTAAAAGTATACTTGAAAACAACATCTTCAAACATCATTTGTTATTCTTTTGTTATTATTTTTTATAAAGAAAAATATGACATTGTTTATAAATTATAACATTGTTATTTTTATGAAATATTTGAGTTTGGCTTGTGACTACTTTTCAAAAAATTTAATACAAATTATGAATCTAGTGGAGAATCAAATCAAATGTAGAATTTAAATATAGAATTTAAATGTGTTAAGTAAAAAATAATAATAATTGCATATATAGGGTCTATATTATATCATGTATGGTTATATGTGATATGAACACGTTATTCATATATGCTTGGAATGGAGTATCATGTTCATGTTATGATACAACAATTCTCACAATGACGCAAGATAATGATTCCAAATTTTCTTTGCCTCCAAAATACAAGAATTACCTAGTTGATTGTGGTTATCAGAATAAACAAGAGTTTTTAGTGCGATTTATATCTTCATGAAACACGATTGTTAGGTATCACATGTTATAATTTGACAATGGTCTTCCTCCTAGAAACAAACAATAATTTTTCAATCTATATCATGCAATTTTATGCTATGTTATTGAGAGAAAATTCGACGTTTGGAAGAAAAAATGGAGGATTTTATGTGAACTTTTTAGATATAATGTCCTCAAAAAAAAATATTATATTGGCTAAAATGGGACTACATAAATTTATTAGACTTTTAAATACATCAGATGAAGATTTTACCGATGTAATAAGCTATACAGAAAATGACAAAGCAAATTTTGGGACTCATGCTATAAAAGTCACAGAAATAGATGAAGAAACTCTTATGGCAAACATCAGATAAATATTACAAATTTGTTATAGAGAAATCAAAATACTCTATTTTAGCTTTAATTTTGCATGATTTATGTGATTTACATATGTTATGCATAACCTGCATTCACTACTCAAAAGCCTTTTTTTTCTCATTAGCAAGCAAATCATTAATTTTTTATTAATTTTTTTTCCAATGAGAAATTTAAATATAGATGAGCTCAATTACATTTAATTCTCATGTCTCCTACCAACTAATCAATGCCTCTCCTATTCTTGATCAAACTTGCCCATACGCATGTCTTTGATCAACCCCGGTTCCGTCACTCATATCTGGTTGAACGAGTACATCCAAGTCCTAAAATACTAAAAGTAGTATATGGTTTATAGGTGTGTCAATCACCTAATTTTTTTTCCGAAATTTTATTTTATTAATTATTGGTCAAAGACCTAATAAAGCAGTAGAACAAATAAATGTTTAACAGGCCAAAACATTTAGGCCCAAAAGCAAAAGAAAAGGTATGGCAAAGACAGCGATGTTGAGTTTCAGAAGCCGTCGGCAAGGAGTAGGAGGCTATCGTCGGGAATTATGTCTGAAACTACCATGTGATCTCACTCTTCGAGTCCAAATGTTTTCAATCTCTTTCATGAGAGCCATCAGGACGATTGCATCTTAAAATAGTCCAACATTAAAGTCCACTTGCGGAGACCAATCAAAGAAGCTCCAACGTTTCAGAAATTTACTTTATAAAATGACGGGAAACTCCACAATAGCAGAAAATTAACATCAACCTTCAACGGAAAAGATATAGATCTACATCCGATCATAAAATCGGAGCATTATCCAGATTTTTGAGATCCAAAGGGAAAAGGATCCAAAGTCAGAGGGACCCGACGAACAGAAAAAGCTCGGAGGAAGCAAACAGAGTTATTACTTGCACATGCGAGGATGGACGATCAAAAAGACCGAATTAATCCGACATGCAATCGAAGATGACAGTGCGAAAATTTCAAAAGAAAAAGACGACAATTCAAAACAAGAATAAAATAGAAAGGATGAAAACAAGAACAAAAGGGGATCCAATGCGGCGCTATATGAGCCGCCGCTCGCCAGAACCAAAGAAATTTAATGTTTGAAGGAGATTTAAAGAGAGATGAGAGTTATTTTTTTTTTTTTGGTTTTGCCTAAATTTTTTGTCAATCACTAATTACCATAAAGTCTGTACACTTATATTTTCCAAAAATAAAATAAAATCCAAATTCTGATTATTTAATTCACTTATTGCTACTTAATCCAATCATCTAAAACCCACTGTTTTCAGATATGTTAGAATCCATAAAATATTGAATCCAATAAAACCTCTGTATTACAACAAAAAATAATAAATAAAATCCAAACTTTTATTATTAAATTCATTTATCCTGATTTCGAGAAAGGAACTTCTTCCAAAACATGCAAATCAGTCTAATCTCTTTGTTTAGAGACTTGTCTTGCTAGGCGTAAATTGTTTCTTTCTAAACCCTTGGAGGTCCTTAGGTTTAAGTCTTATGTGTGTCCCATTTAAGTGTTAAGTCCTAAATCTCTATTCTTATCTCGGCTGCTTCCATTCAGTCTAGTCTCGATTATTATTTTATTTTGGTAGAGAGTCTGTACTCCTTTTTTATTTCTGCTTAATATTACCTAAGCTATAGAAAAAAAAATCACTTATTGCTATTTTCTTAATTAGCAAATTTTCTTTGCAAAAACGCAGTTAATATTACAAAATTAAAATAATTTAATAAGCTTATTAATCTTCTCAGTGATGGCAATTTGCGATAGCTGATAAACTTTTCGACGGTTTCTGATCGCCGACAAATCTCCAGCCACTCTCGTGCCGAGTTTTCTTCCTTACCGTCCAACTACAATCTCTCACTCTCTCTTCTAAAACCACCCTTTCATCTCGCATCAATCTTTCATTTCAAATGACCTAAATCACAACTAAGAAATTCTTTCCCACTTAATCTCTCCTTCAATCGAGAACATGTTCCTTCCCCATCGCATCACGGCGGCTTCTAGGAACTGGAAAAACTTGCATCGAGAGAACCAATCAATTGGAGCTCATGGATTAACAACTTATTGACAAATTGAGGTCAATGAACATCGAGGAAGACCAAACGATTGACCTTCCACTATCAGGCAGCTACTCCAACTCTACACAAGACAATCTCACTATAATAGGTAAACTCCTGAACCCCAATGCTCAGAATGCCGCTAGGTTGATGTTGGGAATACCTCGAATCTGCAGACTAAATAAAAAAATCAAAGGCACTGTTTTAGGGAAAGATACTTTCCAATTCCGATTCCAATCGGAACACGATTTAGAAGAAATGATGCAATTTAGTTTTTGGAACTTTGAAAATTGGGGTTTCACCCTTGCTAAACCGGATTCTCTGACGATAAACTAACAACAATTCTGATGTGGATCCGCATATATGACATCCCAGTTAAATATTTTACCCGAGATCACTTTCAAGCCATAGCTAACTCTGTAAGGGAAGTCTTAGAAGTGGATCTTGATCCAAACAAGATTCACCTGCAAGCTTTCGTAAGAGTTAAGATTCTCTTTAACACTTCAAACCCAATAAAATGCTCTAGAACATTCAGACTGCCATTCGGGATGATCATCATGGTGAAGGTTGAATTTGAAAGAGTTAGGAACGTCTGCAAAGCATGCAGAAGACTTACACATAATGAAGGCAAATACATCTTCAATATGGCGCGGCAAAAAGAAAAAGACATGGATAAACCTCTAACCTCTGAGGACAAACATAATACAACTCAACTCAAACTGCAATCAGCCTTTGCTCAGGCTCCATCTCCCTCAACTTCATACAGAAAACCTCTAACCAAAGAAAAAGCACAATCATCTTCCTCATTGAGTGGCAGTCTACCTAGAGTGGTTGTAATTGAAGACTCCAGGGATGACATAGGATTGAAGACTAGACAAAAAAACAAAAGATCAATTTCCCAGGATCTAGAAACTAAAGAATTGGCTTACAACACAGCCGAGGAGAATCACGATATGCTAAAAGCCACGACATCTACCCAGAACACAAAGCAACTTGCGTTGGTGGAAGATCACTCAGAAAAAAAAACTTCTGATAAGATGCTCAAAAGATACAAGTCCAAAAAGAAGCAAAAGTTGGACAATGCATCTCTTACTGATCCATAAATGGAACGCTACTGTACACAAATAGGTCTGGTGGCTCCCCTGAAGTCACCCAAGCCTCAATGAGTATCCTAAGTTAGAACTGTCAAGGATTGGGGAGCCCCTTGACAGTTCGACGCCTAAAGAAAATACGCAAGAAGCTATTTCCGGACACCATGTTCCACATGGAGACTAAGAACACTCTACAACACTTACAGTCAATTCAAAGATGGATATGCTATGATCACCTCTACACGGTTGAACAGAAGGGTCTAAGTGGTGGTCTCGCCATTCTATGGAAGGATCACACTAAGTTTAAAATAAACAACATCTGCAATAACTTTATAGATAGTGAATTTTTGGTTGGCTCGTGCAATGTTGCTGCTACCTTCATCTATGGGCACCCAGTTGCTCATCGTAGACCAGAAATCTGGAATGAGATTCAAAGCTTTAGGGAGGATAGAACACAGTTGTGGATCCTTATTGGAGATTTCAACGAACTGTACTCTAATGCGAAAAAACTGGGCGGTCCAGCAAGACCCGAAAGGTCTTTTTCTTCCTTTAGATCATTTTTAAGAAACTACAGACTCGGTGAACTTAGCAGTATAGGTCATGAATTCTCCTGGATGGGGATTAGGGGAATTACATGGATTCAATGCAGATTGGATAGAAGTTATGGCAATACTGAGTGGATTAAAAACTTTACCAGGACCATTACTGAATACATGCCCATTATGGGTTCTGATCACAGGCCATTATATACAACCATAATGGCGGAGAACGCTAACTACATGTCGCGATTCTACTTTGACAAAAGATAAGTAGCTAAGAAGGGTTTCGAGGAGATTATCCAAAATGCATTGAACACTGCGATGACCAACAATACTTCTACTTCTTTGGATTGCATCGCATAATGTAGAAAAGAAATATCTATGTGGAAGAAACATGCTAAACTGAATTCACATTCCAGTATTGAATCAACCCGAATAACCCTTGATAGCGAGATGGTGATGCCTCATCCTAATCTCCAATTGATAGCGGATCTTAAGAAGAAACTTCTGTCCCATTACACCGAGGAGGAACAATTTTGGAGACAAAAAGTAAGGAAAATTGGTTACGGAAAGGTGAAAAAAACTCCAAGTACTTCCACAACTTTGTGAACTACAAGAAAGCAAACAATAAGATAATTGGACTCCTTGACCAGAATGGAATTTTACAATTTGAGGAAGGATCCATTACAGCCAACTACTTTAGAGATCTCTTTAAATCTTCCCTTCCATCTGGCAATAATGAAGCACTCAAGAATCTGGAGCCCAAAGTAACATCCAACATGAACCAACAACTCATGACCACAGTAACGGATTTGGAAGTCCAACGAGCTGTGTTTAGCATCAGAAGAGATAGCGTCCCTAGCCTAGACGGCATGACATCAACTTTCTTTCAACTCTATTGGGATATAATAGGGAACAAAATTACATATGAGGTCAAGGAGTTTTTTTGATAAAGGCTCCTTTCCAAGCGACTGGAATTACACCCACATTGCTCTATACCCAAGTGCTAAAACCCTAAGGATATGAAAATTTCAGATCCATTAGTCTCTGCTCAGTAGTGTATAAAATCATATCCAAGATCATGGTAAAGAGACTACAACCTTTCCTACCAATGATCATATTTGAAACTCAAGGTGCCTTCACTGCAAGAAGACTAATATGGAATAATCTATTGCTGGCTCATGAGAGATTAAGGACTATAGGGTTGTTTACTGTCAAAACGGTGATAGATTCCAAATACAATACTACTACGAATGGGTTGCAAGACTATGCTTCAACTGCCAATGTATCACTCACTCCACCACATTCTGCACACATGTTCTTACCCCAATGGATTACTTTCTATGTGTAGTGAACCCCGGGTTAGAACCAGCATTTACTCCTGATAGTGACAACTCCGCTGGCGGCTGGTCAAGCTCTTGAGGCTCTTTGGTGTCTCAACCTCCTCATTCTCACATTAGGGGATACGTTGAACATGCCTCCGACATATTCATCACTCGAGTCACCATTGTGGACATTATTAACAATCCAAGTGACACACTCATGGCATATGTTACGCTAGATCCAATCGATCTTGAACTTGCAATACCGGACAAGACCCCTGATCCACTGCTTCACATCACAACAGAGAACCACACTCATAATCGGATCGGTACTGCTAATGCCAATGAGGCTAAACGAACGGAAGAGGTTCGAGCTCAAGTCAAAAAAGACTCTGAACCTAAGAAAGATCTGTTTTAGGCACCAAAGAAAATGATCTCCCGTTATAAAAGGTTGAGGTTTTCAAACCTCCTTTGCTTTCTAATAAACCATGCTTTGTGGGGAAAGAACAAAAGTAATCTAAAAAACCACAAAACGTAAATCAATGACTGAAGTCTAAAGCTTGTACATTTTTCTCTTCGATGACTGATAATAACGGAGGCAAGTCGCAAAATTGCTGCATTTCTCACAAATTCGTTGATGCAGCCTCTGTACACCCTGAAAAAATCGCCGTGATTCAAGCCTCGGCTTTGGCGGCGAACTTTAGGTCGCAATCAGCTGAACCTTCAGCTTCTCCGCCTATTTACGACGGAGACAAGTGTTTCACGTTCGCCGAGTTGTCGTCATCCATTGATTCACTCAGCTCTCGTCTCCGCCGTATTCTCAATGTTCCCAGTGACGATGATTCTCCAGGTTAGCTGATATTTAAATTCTAAGGTTTTTCGTATCTGAGTTCTCTTCAACAATTTCATAAAGTCTTTAACCATTTGGACATCACAGAGAAACTTAAGGGCGAGGCTGGTTCAGATGTATATATGCCAAAGGTATTGGCTTTATATATGTCACCTTCAGTTGAATACATAGTCTCTGTGTTTTCTGTTCTGAGGTGTGGAGAAGCTTTTTTACCTTTAGACCCTTCATGGCCAAGAGACAGGATTTTGTCTATACTTTCCACTTCAAACGTTTCTCTTGTTATTGCCTTCGAGAGACCACATTGGCTCGTGGAAAGCAACCTCTGCCCTGTATTATTAATTTCAGTGGATGAATTGTTGGGTGCGGAAAGTAGTCGCTCAAGCTTTGTTTGGCCTTGCAAGAAAGAGAGAGAAAGGAAATTTTGTTATCTCATGTACACTTCAGGATCTACAGGGAAGCCAAAAGGAGTATGTGGTACTGAGCAAGGTTTAGAATAATTTCTTTACATCATAAAAAAGTTTCTGCTACTTAAGTTAATGCAAATAATTAGTTACGTATTTGAAAATTCGTGTTAGTTCTAGAAAGGGATTTGTATCACTCGGCATCTATCAGTAGACCAGATGAATGACCTTACAATGGGTGGCAAACATAAACATCTTTCTGGGTATATAATGCATGTAATGCTAAATTGGTTATTTGTAAACATAATTGCTATAACTCTACATAATTGCATAAAATTTTGGCCCTTTTGGATATTTGCACATGTTGTTGGAATAGATATGTAGCTCTCATGTTTATGAAGGTTGTCCTGTGGCTACTTTCATATATTTCAAACTTCCCATTGATTAGTCTATCAATTATTTTTTGTTTACTGTAAGTCACACTATGTATCTAAGGTCTAGCACCAGTTCATAACTGATAGTAATGAACTTTTCTACAATTTCGTGTATGATCTTCTTTTTGCATGCAACGTGGCATCTGAAATTTCTATCCCTGCTCTCTGAAGGACTTTTGAATCGCTTCCTGTGGATGCAAGAGCTTTATCCAGTTGTAGGAGAGCAGCAATTGCTTTTCAAGACTTCAGTTGGTTTTGTTGATCATCTGCAGGAGTTTTTTGGTGCTGTTCTTAATTCCACCCCATTGGTCATCCCTCCAGTTACTTACCTAAAAGAGAATATGTTATCCATCATTGATTTTCTGGAGGTAAGAGATGGTTTTTATAGTTTTGGAAAGAAAAAACAAACACACTTGTAGGTGTCATGGTGTTGAGATCCCTGAAACTCTTCTCAATCAAATTATTTTGCTGCCAAGAAATTCAAGATGTTCTTGAAGTTTTTCTCATTTTCTTATTCCTATATTGCTTTCATATATCCATGTAAAATCGGTAAACTGGTTTAGGCATCACCAATACGTTGTACATAGTGTTTTATATCATGATAAATCCATTAAATGCCATGTTGCACAATGATAGTTTTCTAGTTTCTTTTGTTTAACTTCAATCTACATATGGTATATCTTCAAGAACACCATGTGGTGACTAGATTTCTTAAGTGGACCACAAATTTAGTAATTGATTGTCGGATGAAAAACAGATATAGTTTCTCTTGTTGGTTGCTGCAATAAGATTTCTAAAATAAGGTTCCTATCATATAAGGAAAACTGCTTTATCTTCATTGTATGGCGTATACTTTCTATATTAATAATGTAATAAAAGTTTATCCATCTTGATAGGCGTATTCTATCAGTAGGCTCCTAGCCGTCCCTTCGATGATCAAAACTATTCTTCCCACTCTACAACATCGTGGACACAGTAAGCTCCAAAGTTGCCTGAAGTTGGTAATTTTAAGTGGCGAAACCTTTCCTGTGAGCCTGTGGGACTCACTTCACAAGCTACTTCCTGAAACCTGTTTTCTAAATCTATATGGGAGTACAGAGGTGAGAAAAATATGCTAATGCTTAAATCTAAGGAAATCTTCGTAAGCTGGTGTACTTAAAAAGTTCAAGGGGAAGCAACAGTGACAGCAGATCAGCTTGTGTTTTTTGTTTGAAAGATGTTAATAATAACAACATGCTTTTGGTTTGAAATATGGTTATAAATTGAAGTCTTCTTATTTTACCTTGTTTGCTACGTAGGCTGAGTCTAAAATCGCAGGTTAAATTCGTGATTTTATCTTTTCTCTGTCTCTTAACTATGGAGCAGCCATTGAAGTTGAATTTGTATCATTTTCCTTTAATTTTGCTTAGGTATCAGGGGACTGCACATATTTTGACTGCAGCGGGCTGCCAAAACTCTTAAAGACCGAGAACATTGGTAGTGTACCCATTGGCAAGCCTATTTCCAATTGCAAAATTATACTTTTTGGTGATGAAGATAAACCTTATGAGGGAGAAATATGTGTTGGTGGTCTCTGTCTTTCGCAAGGATACCTGCATCCCTCAACAGAGTCCAAAGACTATGTGAGGCTACATAATAACTCTCTCTGCTGTCATTTGACCAATGATTGCGGAAGCCAGCTTTATTATAGAACTGGTGATTATGGCCGAAAGCTTATAAGCGGTGATTTGATTTTTATTGGGAGAAGGGATCGAACTGTTAAACTCAATGGACAAAGGATGGCACTTGAAGAGATTGAAACAACTTTAGAACTAAATCCATATGTTACTAAAGCTGTTGTTTTACTTAACAGAGATCAGACGGAAATTGCATCTCTTGAGGCCTTTTTAGTACTGAACAAGAAAACCAGGTCAGATGAAGGTATCACATATTTGATCAAAAATTGGATGAGAGAAAAACTCCCTTCGGTGATGATTCCTAACCATTTTGCTTTGGTGGAGTCACTACCAAGTACTTGTAGTGGAAAAGTTGATTATGAAGCACTAGCAAGGTTGAAATGTCCTAGATCACATGCTCAGGATATGATGCATTGCAATGGAACTAATAGTCTACTGGAAATTATTAAAAAGGTCAGGCAGTTCCCACGCTGTGCTTATGTATTTTCTCCTATTTGGTATCGGATTGCTTCTTTCTCTCTTAACCATGTTAGGAAGTCAAAACTATAATAAGTTTCTTTGGGGGTGGCCATAGTTCGAAAATAAAGAGACTAGAGTTATGCAAAGAAATTTGATAATAAAGGTGGCTGTTTAGGGGTGTTAAGAATACTTTCTGTCAGATTCTTGATCATAATGATCATTATTGATCATAATAGTCTACAGAACATGAGGGGCTAGGAAATTAATAGCGTATGTAATATATGTTGAGATACTGATATAAAATTCACTGGAAACAGATAAACAAGAGCCTCAATATTTGTTTGAGATTAGACTAATGAGAAATTGTAGAGACCTTTGTCTGCAGAATCTAATTTACTATAGAAGAGGTTTCATATCATTTCTTAAAATTTTGATATAGGCCGTTTGTCATGCTTTACTGGTCAAAGAAGTTTCAGACGATGATGATTTTTTCAAGATTGGTGGAGACTCTTTAGCTGCAGCACATCTTGCCCATAGTCTTGGTATTGATATGAGATTGATGTACCAATTTCGAAGTCCCTCTAAGCTTATGACCTATCTGTCAGAGAAGGAAGGAAAGTCAAGAGAAGACATGCTACACAATACCACTCAGAAGCTAGACCACAAGACAGAGAGTCAACATAGCAACGAGTTGGTTAGTGTGAAGAAGGGGGGCGAGAAGAACATCTTCTCTAAACGAATGAAAATTAATACAGAAAATGTGTCTTCCAAAAGAATGAAAGATAGAAAATCATGGGATTCAGGATTTTCTCAAATACAATGTTCATTCAGTCGGTGCAATAAGGTACATTATCCAACCTCATGTTGTAACGAAGGAGGAAACCGAGAAAACTGGTCGTTGGAGTTTCCAAGTAACCAAATGGTCTCTATACAAGAGCTATGGAAAGTTCATATGGAGTCTTGTGTAGATGCCTCTCCTCTAGTTGTGTTGAAAAATTCAAATACTTATTTATTTATCGGGTCTCACTCACATAAATTTTTCTGCATCGACGCCAAAAGGTAAGGATCTTTGTTAATCTGCTGTAACAGATGTGGAAAGGATCAATGTATCATAATATAAGAGTGTTATCATCGTTCTGGCTAAATTAGAATTACTATCTAGCATATGAAGTTTATCATGAATTATTGATTATTGGATTTAGATCGGAAAATAGAATGGCAGGAATTAGGCTGTACTTTTAACAAATGATACACTTTACTTTGCTCTTAGTGGTTCTATCTGTTGGGAGACTGTTTTAGAAGGAAGGATCGAAGGTTCAGCCATGGTTGTTGGTGATTTTTCTCAGGTTATTCTTCTCATTAATTTTGTAAAGCTCATTGTATATTAGTAATTTATGTACACAGTTTTAGGGACATCTTCGGTGCTAGGTCGTTATTGGATGCTACAAAGGAAAATTATATTTTTTAGATTTCTCAACTGGAAGCTTATGTTGGACTTTTCAAGCATGTGGTGAGGTATGCTTTGGAGGAATCATAGATTTGTATTCTGTTTGTCTGCATCATTGTATCTTTAGTTTCTGGGTTGTCTATTTGCACATTCCTAGAAGGTTTTCTCAGACCGCTAACTTCCTTAAGAAACTGTGTTTTCTTTTTTCGGTGAAGATAAAATGCCAACCTGTTGTGGACACATCTTCACAGCTGATATGGTAATACTGTGATGACTATTTCTGTTCTCATATTTTTCAAGACATTGCAGTCAGTTGACGATGAGTAGTTTTGTGGGGTAATACTCATAATAGCTATGCCATATTTTCCATTTGATTTATAACTTGTTTGAAATGGAGTGGACCTTACATTTATATTTTAATGGTTAATATATGGTCGCCAATGCATTGAACCAATTATAGTCTAATTGTTTCTCATATAGGGTTCATTAGATTCTTGAACAATTGTAATGATGACCAACACGAACTTGGTCTGTGAAGGGTTTTCACCTTAATTATTTTTATGGCAACTAAGGAGTTTGAAGAGTATTAGGAGCAGCGACTGAAGTATAAATGTTACTGTTGTAGCTCCATGTGTGTTTACTTTAAAGTTTTCTTTCATTCTGTAAATTATGTTTGCCCATCTTGTAGTTACCAACTACCACGCTTATATTTTGCACCATGCATGCAGGTGTGGATCACATGACCATACTCTTTATGCCCTTGACTATAGAAGTCAATGCTGTGTTTATAAGCTGCAATGTGGAGGGAGCATATTTGCTTCGCCTATAATTGATGAGGTGAAGCCTTGAACCACCTCTATCCACTTGGTTGTGCATAGTTGTTTGTCCAAAGCTAAAATCATTATATCTCTGGTAGTAGGGGAGTTTTCTCGATATCACCTGATTCATCTTTGATGCTTCACCCAGGGTAACAGTTCACTTTACGTGGCTTCTACAAGTGGTTGCGTAATAGCTGTCTCAATAGAGGTATGAGCTTCTTGATCCATAATCTTAAAGCCTTACCTGGTGTTGCTTGCATGTCTCCTGTATTCCATCAAAAAATGAAGATGAGTTGGATTTATGAATTTCTTTGCCTCAATTTTTGTATTCCAGCTGGTTGTCATGATATGAATATGCCAGGTCAGATCTAAAAATGAATGTTTCTGCTCTACATAACTTAAGCAGAACAATCCTCGGAAAAAATGGTTCACTACCAAATATATGTGCCATAACTGTTTCCTGCATGGTCTGCTTACTCTACAGAGATGCTTAGCTTTATTGATCTGCATACATTTTACTTTGCTCAGAGGGGGATTTCTTTCTTATAGATTATGATAGAGCCTCATTTACTCTGTTACTTTTGCCAATGCAGGATTCCCCGTTCCACACCTTGTGGCTACTTGAACTAGAGGCGCCAATTTTTGGTTCCCTATGCATTAGCCCAGAAAGCCGAAGTGGTAACTTTTCCCCCTTTATATTTTGTTCTGTTTCATAGAGATCTGACTGTCATGGTCAGTTTTTATTTTTTCTCACAGTTATTTGCTGCTTAGTTGATGGCCAAGTTGTCGCGATAAGTACGTCTGGAACTATTATTTGGAGGGTATGTTTATGAGTTGATCTCAATTCATTTGAATGATATCGTGAAGTCCACATGACATTCCCTGATTCTTACGTAAGTAGGAGTTACAAAATGATGATCGTTAACTACCTAGTCAGAAAGGCTTCCACCATCCTTTGTTCCTGTCAGTTTGATTTGGCCATCTTACAGTACTCAAACTAGTCAGTTATTACATCGATGCAGTATAGGACTGGTGGACCAATATTTGCTGGGCCTTGCATGTCACATGTGCTTCCATCTCAGGTATTCTTTGTGGTTCCATCGAAATATCTGATGTGTTAATGAATGTGCAGCACTTGCTTGCTGAGTACATCGGTGGTCCATCCTTTTTGTGTAAAGGTTTCCGCTAAGGCTGATAACAAGTCTACTTTGCTGCAGGTGCTCGTGTGCTGTAGAAATGGAAGCGTTTATTCACTAGAACCGGTACTTTCTTCTATCCCTTGGATACGTGTAGTGTGTAGTTCACTTATTTCTTGATTTATTTTTAGCGAATTGCTTTTGTTTTTAGTACTGAAACCTTATGTGCAGTAGACTTAGTCCCAAGCAAGTACAACTTTACCATGTCTGCATATTTTAAATATTATATTTTTTATTCACTTTCTCAAGGGAGTCCTCTCTGAAAGGCGATTTATCTAAAAGGTCTTATGCGTATATTGTCTCATTGATTTCCTGAGTTTGTATTGGAAGAGAGATGGACTCACTCTTGGAATCAACAGCTTGGGGATGCAGTAATGATATACTTGAGTCATGACTATTTTGTGGAATTTGCATCAGGAATCCGGGTGTCTTGTGTGGGAATACAATACTGGGGACCCGATCACAGCATCTGCATACATCGATGAGAATCTGCATTTCGAATCGCAGCAACTGCTTGCATCGAACAGGTATTGATCACAAGAATAAGCACATATGAATTTATGAAGATACTTCTTCTTTGTGTAAACATGTATGTTCCAGGTTGGTGACCGTATGCTCGAGCTCGGGAATAATTCATGTCCTTTGTGTGAGACCTAATCTTAGCAGAGATTCACATGACTCAAAAGTAGGGGAAATCGGGAGGCTGGAGTTGCAGGCAGACATTTTCTCTTCACCAGTGATGATCGGTGGTCGGATATTTGTTGGCTGTCGTGATGACTACGTGCATTGCCTTTCTCTTGAGAGTTGCAGGTCATGATGTGTTTTCTAACGTCTATCCTGTAACAATTAATCGCCATCTTTTACTGTGTCCAATGGCCATCTTGTACCACCAAACAACTCAGTACCACACAAGTCGATTTCTAGCAACTTAACTATCTGAGCTCTCTGACTACTAGCTATCTTCCTCTGCTCTTAGTTGAAGTAGTTCATGAAACGACCCGTCCCAAATTTCTAAGTCTGGGAGGTTCGCCTCACCCAGACCAGACTCAATTTACATCAAGTCCAATCCGGTTTTCTTTTATGTTTTACTTGATCATTGTATATTGTTTAATTCCGTGATTCATCAGAGTTAAAGTCGTGTTAAAGTCGTGAGTGAATTTAGAGTTTTATAAAGGAAATCGGATCTTTAT
>OVBA01002288.1:0-34036 GCA_900406435.1 Lepidium aucheri | reverse complement strand
CTTGGTTCATTGTTCTATGTCTGAGTAGATCTTAGATCGGATTTAGGGATTCTTGGGTTTTAGAATTCAACATTTAGGGAACAAATAGGATTGATGAATGGAACTTTCTCCTTCTGGTACTTGAGCTTAATGCATAGATTAGCTTGATCACCTAGTCGATGATTTTAGGTTGTTAACTTTCCAGAAGTTTGTTAAGAACCAGAACTAGATTAGAATAGCAATTCCTTCACTACCAACGAGAGTTGATGCTAGGTTGGATTGTGGGTTATTGAACCTAAACGACAAAGCCTATTTGTAATCTGAAACCAATGAGAGTTAGGATCTTTAGATTATTAGTAGAGGGTAGATTCAGCGAGAGTTGGTTTATCGTTATTTATGTTCAAGCCGAGAATATGATTAGATTAGTTCCTGAATAGTTTCCCTGACAAGAGTTCTAACTCCTGAATGAATACTCGATATCTGATTGCTTTAGTTAATCGTTTACATCCACGTTAAGTTTTTAGTATTTATTTCTCTGATCTTGATTGATATAGCTTGCGATTTGATAGAAGTTAAAAGTATGATTTGGTTCTCTGAGGAATTCGACCCCTAAGTACTATTACATTTGCTGTGCACTTGCAGTAGGATATAGGGTTAAAACTCGTGTTATCATACTATAGAGGTTAACGCAACAGAGGGACTGTTGTAGAGCAAAACAAACACAAAATGAGGAAGCCTGTACAACAAACACCAGACAGAGACACATAGAGATTCTTTAAGCTTTTGTATTAAAAATAATATAAACAAAAGTACAGTCTTGTTTATTCAGATTTATACACAACCACAACTCGGTTTGCCACTGACCTATTCCTAACTACCCAAAGCTCACACAACACTACAATCTTGTAGTTGTTGCAACAGTCTGTTGAACTCCCTAGTTCACACAACACTACAGACTCGTAGCTACTGTAACACCCTCGGTTTCACTCACCAAGAACTCCTCTATCAAAATCACTAGCTCACACAACACTATAGACTTGTAGCTATTATAACACCCTCAGTTTCACTCACAAAGAACTCCTCTGTTGAGCTCACTAGCTCACACAACACTAGAGACTTGTAGCTGTTGTAACTCCCTTTGATTCACTTACCTTGAACCAACACATATTTCGAACTTGGAACTTACAGTCTTCATTTTCTGAATGTTCAACCTTTCTCTAAGTGTTGAGCACTACTTAAATAGTCTCAACTCATCTAAGGCTTCCCTTTGATCTTGAGAAACACTTCAAAACGGTATGCACCATGTATTTGTTGCAAAGCCTTTCTGCCTCTTGCATCCTGCAGAACCTACAGAATTGACCCCTTGCTTTCCCCCTGTTCTGCTACTGTAGAACACATCCGGGTTGAATCAGACTTGATTTCTTTGTTCAGTCATTTCTTGTCTTTCCATTTTGGTGCAAAGTCTTTGTTGATTTTTTCGTTCAGTCATTTTCTTATCTTTCCATTTGAACCAAAGAATTGGTCTACTATTTCCTTTCACTTCCTTATGCTAGTCACGTGTTCTTTGTATTCCTTTGTGTACTAAAAGCTTTTGTTCTGCCAATTGGATGTTGCCACTTCAGCTCCACTTGAAACAAGCCTTGAGACAATCTCCCACCTCCTGCCACGTCAGCCTTGTTGTGAGAATCACGTGTTCTTTTAGAAGCTTGTGCAAAATCTATGGAGTCACACACCACAATGCACGATCTAATCTTGACCCAATACCCATGAAGTAGTATACAAAACAAGTTTGTTGTGTTAATCCATGCTTGTTATTCCTAGAGCTCGCTTACATTGATACTATACTTTGGTGAAACTAATCAATTTTGGCGTAGCTCTAAAGAAAAAGCTTCCATTTAGAGAATTCAAGGAGCCTTACCACTTAAGAATGTGTTGGTTCTGGAAACTTAGCAGGTGGATTCTCATTCCAAAATTTACTCCATTCAAGATTATCTTTCTCTGCTTCTACAAGAACTTTCCTTTCTAGACTCAAATTGAACTTTCCTCTCTAGACTCAAGTTTAATCTAATTCTTCAAACCCACAGTTTGAAAGATCGAGCAGTGGAAACTTTTAACATGATCTCTCATATCTAGAAACTCAAATTTTACATTAAAAATATCTTATAAGCAGAGTAATCCGGTACTCTGGCTTCATTATCACCTTGATTCCCAACCCAGGTATCAATAAACAAATCAACGATAACAATTAACAAATCTCTAACTACCTTATTCTGAATCAAAAGGAGAGAAGAAGGAGAAAATTTGAGATCATAACCAAACTCACAAGAGGAAGAAAGAGAGCTATGTAGAAAGGAAGAGTTCTTCTTCGGCAGAGGGAAGACGGTTGGGCATGGCCGCTACTGCAGGACTTTAATAAAGATACAAATCTTGTAATTCCATCTTTGTTTAGTTCTTATTTCCGGTTTACTAAACTCTATTTTCATTTTTCTTATGATGTAATGGTCTAGTAGAGTTTAGCTGCCTCTTCTCCCAATTAGGGAAAGTTAATAAATCAGATATTTCTATTCTCATAATAGTCTCTCTCTCTAATATTCTTCCGCCATGGATACATTGAGTTGATCTTTTCTTTATCTTTTGATCATTATACTGTCTGTGGTTATCTCATTCCCAACATCCTCTTAAGGATCTCCAGAGAGGTTATTATCACTAGCATCCTACTGTTACACTAGTATCAATGCTTCATCATGGTCACCCATGACTAAAGCAGTTCACACATGGCAGTTCTCGCTGCTAGAAATGAATATACACCTTGAGGAGCTTCAATCTCAGCAAGCTAAAAAACAGAGGCTCACAAGCAAGCAACAGTTACACTTCATTCTAATGTTATTGAGATGAGCTCACAAATCGCTCATCTGACTACTATAATGGAATGACTTCTAACAAGCGGTGTACCCCAAAGAGAGGTGAACAAGAATCGCGGTTGTTCATCGATGTCAGCTCTAAAATCATCTACAAAATCCACCCAACCACTAGATCCTCGTGATTTGAGTTCACAAAGACAATCAGACCTTTTGCGACCCCTAAACACGCTGAGAAATCATCTACACACTCAAGTGGAATGATACGTGGTTTAACTAGTATGATATGCTCCCAACTTGGCCATAATATGTGGTTCTGTTGTCTGCTCGATTTAATAAGATGTATGATGATCCCTTCGCTGTACTCGTGAGCCTGAGACAAGGATCTGATTACGTTGAAGATTTCTTAAAGAAATTTGAATGTGCTTCCACTCGCATATCTCGTCCTCATGCACACATCTTGAGTATTTTTATGACTGGAATTCATCCTTACTTAACCTTACATGTTCGCCAGTTCTATGTAACCACTATGGAAGAGGCTGTTCGCATACCTCAACTACACAAATCATCCCTTAGCCAAACTCCACTAAATGCCTATAATACTCGGCAAACACACAGAGCTTCCTTCAGTCCCCAAACCAAATTAAACAACCCATCAAACTACGAAAATAACCCACTACTCTTCCCTACACCAAAGCCATATGAAACCACAAAAAACATTGCTATAAAACATGGGTTTATACTTCGCTAATACCAAACAAACAACCCAAAAAGTTCACCTATATTGAGATTGAGGAAAGAAAGAGCAAGGGATAGTGTATGTCCTGTGATGAACCTTTCACTCTAGGACACCAATTGAAATATAGACGAGTTGAGTTTTCCATGATAGATCTCAAAGATAATGAAGAAGAAACCATGGAGTTCAGTTCAAGTCAATATTTTGTTGAATATGCGGTTCCCTTAGAGGAAAATAAAGCACATGTTATATCGTGTCATGCTCTTACTGGCTCCGCCATTTACTATTGTATAAGACTGACAGGGCAGTGTGGTAAGAAAAAGCTGAATGTGTTCATCGATCTGGGGAGTACCAACAATATCCTGGATATAACATATGCCAAAGAATGTGGTTGCAAATTGGAAAGCATCAAGATAATGGTTGTAAGGTCTGCTAGCAGTGATAACATGAGAACATCATTTAAATACTCCAATTTTGAATAGAAAATGCAGAGATATGATTTTACTACTGAGATCAAACTCTTCCTCTGGATTTTTGTGACTTGGTACTCCGAATTCAATGGGTGCGAACACTTGGCGATGTCCTTTGGAATTTCACCAAACTCAAAATGGCATTTACGCTGAATAACAAGAGCTACGCATTACAGCGAATCACTAGATTCAGCTGTAAAACTGTGAAGGGAAGTAATCTCAATAAGCTATTATCTCAAAAACCTCATATAGCTCTGTTGCAGCTCTGCGAGATCGTTGAACCAGATCAATCTCCACTACAATTATGAGTGTATGTTGTCATACATATCTGCAGACACCTTGGAGAAAACAGATGACCTTGATCTAAGTTTGTTATTAAGCACCTTTAACGATATATTTAGGGAACCAACATCTCTGCCTCCATTTTGAGAAGGGTTGAATCACAATATACCATTGGAAGCTGGTGCAACTCCCGTGAATTCAAGGCCTTATAGGTACTCATCTTTACAAAAAGATGTGATGGATAAAATGATAAGTGAGCTGCTATCTAATAGTATAATCTGACACAGAACAAGCCCTTATGCATCTCCTATTGGAGACTTCTACAGATTTTTGGGGTCTTAAGAGGTAGATAATTAAGGAAAAATGTCCAATACCTTTGTTGGAAGAACTATTGGAAGAATTAGGAGGAGCAAAGTACATTTCCAAGCTTGATCTCATGTCTGGTTTCCATTAGTTGAAGATGTCACCAAATGATGTATACAAAACAACCTTTAAGACACATACGGGCCATTAAGTGTACTTAGTGATGCCATTCAGCCTCACTAACGCCCCAAGTACATTTTAGTCCCTCATGAACCATGTGGTTGAGTCGATCACCAGAAAGTTCATGTTGGTTTTCTTTGACAACATCCTATTATATAGTACTACATGGTAAGTACATCTCAACTATCTCACTCGGGTATTCTCTATCTTACGGGATTAGCAGTTATAGTTGAAGCCATCAAAGTGCATATTTGGGGCTGCGAGGATTAAGTACTTGGGACACTTAATATATGCGGAAGGAGTTAGTAACAACTGTGGAGCTTCTTGCCTAGCAAACTATTACCACAGATTCATCAGGGGGTATTGTATAATTACTCAACCATTAAACAGCCTACTGAGGAAAAAGGGGCTCTCTTGGTCATCAACCGCTGCAACGACCTTTGCTGCGCTGAAATCTATGTTGTCATCGGCTCCTCTTTTGATCCTTCCAAACTTTACCAAGGTATTCGTTGTTGAGACTAACGCCTCTAATTTGGGAATTGGTGTTGTATTGATGCAGGAAGGACACCCAATCAGATTCATTAGCCGCAGTTTGGGTCCTGGTCACCAAGCGCTCTTGGTTTATGAAAAGGAACTAATGGATGTTGTCAATGCCGTACAAGTTTAGAGTGCTTATTTGGTTCATAAAGAGTTCATCATTTGCACAGATCAGAAAAGCATGCGCTATTTGTTGGAGAAAAAGATCACTACACCCTTTCAGCGCATATGGGTGATACACTCAGAGTTTTAACCCTATTATCCTACTGCAAGTGCACAGCAAACAAAGTAGTATTCTAGGGATCGAATCCACAAGGACCAAGTTGTTACACTATCGGTTTTATGATCAAACTAGAGCTAAGTCAATATGAAGTAATGGTGGTGAATGCGATTAAACAACTTAAGAAGTAAACGGTATAAACTTAATAAATTAAAACACCAAGTTCAGGGAAATTCATAGGGAAATCAGGGAATTTGAACCAGGAAACTATTCAGAAACAATCAAGTAACAATCTGGACTCAGAGATAAAGGTATAGACAATCCACTATCATGGTATCGACTACTACATCTAGGAACCTAGAAATCCTAACTGTCGTTGGCACTAAAGATCTAGATATGCATTACTGAAAAGGTCTTATAAGTCCACAATCAACCTTAACATCAGTTATCACGGTTAAGGATTGACTGCTCACCTAAGGAGGATCCAACTCTTAACAAGCTTTTGGAATGTTAGGTAATCTAAGATCATATATTAGTTAGCTACTCTAATATAAGCATTAAAGTTGTCGATTAGATAGAGAACACATCAAGTAATACCTATTTGTTCCTAATTCATCAATTCCCTACAACCCTAGGAAACCCTAAACTTGATTTGGATCTACTCAAACATGGTGAAGATGAAAGAATTGAAAGACATAATAGAAAGCATAAAAGTAATTGCAATTGAAATTAAAAGGTTTAGAAATCTTCTCCAACTGTGTAGAGATTGGAATTCCTCTCCCAAAAACTCAAATGCAAGGTCTGATAACATAACAACGGTTATTCTAAAATATAATGAAAATTGGTCTTATATAGTTTCTAAAAACACAGGTGTAAAATAGGAAAAATTAAGTTTTCTCCTTGTCAGCTTGGATGATCGACCGATCAAGGGTGACGATCGATCAATCAAAGTTAAATGCTCGATCTCCAAAAGGTCTTGGTCGATCAACAGATTAAGCGCATCTCTTGCTGAACATCGAGGATCGATCGATCAAGTGTGTGGATCGATTGATCGCTGCTTTATGGCTGAAGTTCCAAAAACTGCTCTAATTCATCCTTGACCAAGCTTTGAGGGCATAATCCGAATTTAACCTGTTTTTCACCTGAAAAGACACTATAGAGCAAACAAGATTCTGAAAACGTGTGAATTAATGAGGTTAAAACCGATAAAAATGAGGTATATCAATTTCCCCAGACTTAACTTCTTGCTTGTCCTCAAGCAAAGAAAGAAAGGATTGAAAGAAAGATTCCACTCCAAAGAACTCA
This sequence comes from Lepidium aucheri, assembly GCA_900406435.1. NCBI lineage: Eukaryota > Viridiplantae > Streptophyta > Magnoliopsida > Brassicales > Brassicaceae > Lepidium > Lepidium aucheri. The sequence continues at coordinate 27,166 of OVBA01002288.1, read as the reverse complement.
TTCGTTATCAGGGCACTGCATATCAATCACATAGTAAACCACAGAACACTTACCTGTCAGGATCGAGACCACCTTGTACTTCCCCTAGACTTTGACAATTACCCAAGCTAAACTCCAATATCCAAGCAAGTAATCCAAGTTCACCATATCGACTTCCTAAAGCTTCTAAGTGCGGTATCATCAAGGGAATATCACTTTACAGCCAATTTTTCCCTAATTACCTAGGGTATCATTTTTTTTATCGGCTGCACAACCGATTTCTCCATACATACCTAGGGTATCATTTTATTTTTTTTACTGTTTGGTTATTTAGCAACTCAAAGAATAAAGGCAAAAAGTGGCTTCATTGGACCCAATTGTTTGATCCTTAGCCAAGTTTAACATCACCTCACCTTTGTTTTATAGTTACTTTAGAATATAAACACTCGAAGCTAATAAGAGAGGGGAACCATACTCACACAGATAAATCTCTCAGAACTGAAAAAAGGAATCCGATCCGATGCATACCAATCCATTTGATGAGAAATTTAAGTCAAGTTAAGGGTGAAGCGGACACAAGATCCCTTGAAAACCATCATAGATATGGGTGGTACTAAAGTAGTGTCAAGCCTCTAGGTTTTCCAATAGTCAATTGATCCCTGACAAACAAACATTAATGGTACTTAGTTCATGACATGCAACAATCCTCAAAAATCATAGTTCTAAGCGATCGATTTTTAGACATCAAAAAGACAACAAGTAATCAGAAAATGCAGTAGTAACAACGAGTATCCTCCCTAGACTTATTTTGCACCGTTCCGGTGTGAGAACAAGAACGGAGAAGAAAAACTCGCACAAAGGTAACAAAAATCAAGATTGTCAAAGATGTGAAGAGAAACTGATAAACTTGGGACCCTTGATCGATCGATCTCCATTGTGAGTGATCAATCGTAGCTTGTTCGACCATTGGATTGACTACAGATCAATCGATAGATCGAGCGCTTGATGCTTGGAGTATATGATCGATCGATCAAGTCGACATGGTCAATCACTGAATCGCGCGCTAGTTGTACAGTCCTGAGGATTGATTGATCTGTATCTACTAGGTCAATCAACAGCCTGCGCACACTCATGTTTCTATCCTTGATCGATCGGTGGTCTGGTGGATCGATCGATCACAGCCCTTTTTCCTGAAACGAAAGAAAACAAAAAATAGCAAAAACAAGAAAGAAAGAATGCAAAATGAAATTGAAAACTTACTAGTGGGTTACCTCCTACTCAGCGCTTGTTTAAAGTCATTAGCTTGACTCAATCGCCTTTTAGGTGCCGGATGGATCCTCAAGAGGAACTGTTTCTCCCTTAATCAGGCTAGGATCCGTAATGCGCAGCTTTAGGAGTAGATCATCATCCACAAACTCGATACTTGTAGTGTCTAGCAACACTACAGCTCCACAAGGCTTAACTTCCTTGACAGTAAAATGTTCTGACCATCCAGGTTTGAGCTCTCCTCTAAAAAACTTAGAACAAGACTTGTACAAAGGAACATGAGTATTAGTGAGTACATCTTGATCAAGGATACGGTTTTCTGAGGAACCTAAATCTGAAGCATTATCATAGAAATTGACATCTTTTTCAGCTGTTGGTATCTTCGTTCTATTCTTTACACAATCAATTACACCACAGAAACCGCCCCTAGATGTCCTAATAAGATAGGAGACATTTCTATTGATATTTTCAAGGACCACTCTCTTGTTGAGAAGTCAATTTTTGCTCCAGTTGTACCAAAAAATGGTCTTCCCAAGATTAGTGGAAGTGCAACATCTCGTACCATCTCAACACCTATAAAATCTATTGCTACTAGACAATCTCCAACCATAAGTGGGTAATCTACCAATTTCCCTCGCGAGTGCTTTGTAGAAGCATCTCCCAATAAAATGGAGGTATAGTGATCCTGCATATGTTCAACTCCCAGCTTCTTCATTGTTTCGAATTATATAACATTTATGCTTGCACCTGATCACATAGAACATCATCGAATTCCAATTCCCCAAGAATACAAGGAATGGTAAACTCACCTTGATCTTCCATCTTAATGAGTGTTTTTGATTCAGACGATGTCATGGACACTTGACCATGTAGCTCCAATACCTCTTTGACTTTCTCTCTATTATCAGAATTGCCTTGATATACTCCACATGCATCGGAACTTGAGACAAACTTTCCACCATCATCAATGGTACTCCAACCTTTTCCATTTCTGCCCGTATCTTTGAGAAGACCTTTTTTTGTGCCTTAGTGCTGACGACTTCTAGGAAAGGACTTGGTGGCTCATAAGCACGAGGTCTAGGACAATCAGGTTCCTTCTTCATAACCCCTCTAGGTTTTTTCGGCTGCTCCCTTATAGCTACTACCACATGTTCTACCTTTTCTAAATCACCTCTCTCATGCATCTTAACTTCATCAAACTAACTCTCAAATTCTACTCTACCTTTAAGGAAATGTATAGTAGGCTTATCAACTTCTCTGCTATAGTCATCCTTAGAGATAATGACATTGCAATATTCCATAGGAATTCTCTCACTCCTTCCCGATTGTGCTACTTGAATCCTTGTTTACTGCTTCTATAGTTTGAGCCACCTGAGTATCCAATATATTTACAGGAGTACATATTCTTTCGAATTTGCTATTGAGGTTGTTGTACATATCATCAATCTTTGCATTAAGCTTATGTATCGTTTTCTGCTGCCCTTGTGCAAACTGCTGGATCAAATATTTGATCTCATCGTTGGAGGTGCCTGAGGAGCTTGTTGGAGATTGAATCTGCAGTTGAGCTTCTTGCTGAAACTGTCTGAAATTTTTCACGAGACCTGCACCATTCACATAATTGATATCCCTCTTTCACTTGACTCCTTGATCAGTATATCCAACTTGGCACTCAACTCGTCTATCTTCTGAGATTCAACACTCTTTACACATTTAGATTGACCATCGAGACTGTGGATACTCGAGCTAGCAGCCAAATTCTCAATGAGAGTAAACGCGTGCTCCTTAGTATTTGTCATAAAATTCCCATTACTGGCAGCGTATAGGAATTTCTTATAGTCCCAATCAACTCCTTCATAGAAGATACTCAAAATCTGCTCATCAGAGTACCCATGATGTGGACAATCTCTCCTGTACTCCATAAATCTCTCCCATGCCTCACAAAAGGACTCACCAACCCGCTGCTGAAAGGTGCTGATCTTGTTTCTCAGCGAAGCAGCCTTAGACTTGGTGTGAAATTGATTTAGAAAAGCTGCTCTAACTTCTTCCCACGTTTTCAATGATCCTAGTGGAAGGGACTTAAGTCATTTCGATGCCTTGTCAGCCAAAGAGTGATGGAACAACTTGCACTTGACATAGTCCGCAGGGACTTTGTTAGAACTCATTAAAGTGCACAAATCCTCATAGTCATCAATATGGTCCATGGGGTTCTCAGCTAGTAGACCATGGAAAACATGCGGCTTGATCAACGCAATCAACTGAGGCTTGATCTCATAGTCTTTTCCCTATAAAGGAGAAAGAACGATAGCGGACATGTTCTGATAATACTGATGAGGCATGTCCAAATCACCTATTGTTCCATGATGTGCCTGAGCATTCTACTGCCACTGCATTTGTTCTATCCGTTGTGCCAACTGTGTAACTGTAGCAGTGCCATCTTGACCCTGATAATCATTGTTGGCATCAAGATTGCTCATTGTACCTGATGCGTATCAGGTTTTAACCTAAAGCTATTTAGTGCAAGTGCACAACAATGAAGTATTAGTACTTAAGGCTTGTATCCACAAAGAACCAAGTATTGCACTTTCGATTATCAATTGTATTTCTCAAGCTATACTAATCAGATTGTAGAGATTAACTAGCAACTTAGACGATGTAAACTTAATTATAAAAAGCACCAGACATAGGGTATTCATCGGGAAGTAGGAATCTAACTTGGAAAACTATTCAGAATACAATTTCATATCAATTCTCAACTTGAACAGAATGGTATAACAAGCCTACTCTCGTACTACTCGAGACTCTCCTCGACAATTTAGAGGTCTTTACTCGAGACTCTCCTCGACAATTTAGCGGTTTAGGATTGATTGCTCATCTAATCTAGTTCAGATTCCTAGCAAGCTTTTGGAGAGCTAACAACCTAGGTTCATAGATTAGTTGACCATGCTACTCTTAGCATTAAGCACAAGAAATAGATGGAGAATACTCTTATTAGATTCGATTCTATTTTTCCCTAATCATTGATTCCTAAATCCCTAGAAACCCTAAACCGGATTGATTAACTACTCAGACATAATTGAAATTGATACAAAAGACATGATGAAAATAAACTTGAATTGCATAAAATATAAAAAGGGAGTTTGGAGATTCTTCTCAATGTTGAATTCACTCTCTTTAGCTTACTGAATAACTCTCTAAGTTCTCTGCGAATAATGAATGATATATAAAAGAAACAGAAAATAGAAGTATTTATATATCCTGAGATCTAGGTGCAAAAAAGGAAAATTAGGAATTTGCTTTGGTGCTCGTTGTTCTTGTTCGATCGATCAAGGTGTTGATCGATCGATCGTGGACTTGTGTGATCGATCTCCAACACGTCAGGTCGATCGTGAGGTCGAGCGTTGTTCTGGCAAGAAGGCTTGATCGATCGCACAGGGTGTTGATCGATCGATCAGAACCCTTTTCCGTGAAACTTCAAGTAATGCTCCAAAACCATTCAAACAAAACTGTAATGCCAATAATCCAAGTTCCTACGTTTTCCACCTAAAAGTGACACAAAACACAGAAAAAAACTCTAAAAGTAGGCGTGTTAATAAGCTCAAAACCTATAAAATAGAGGTATATTAATTCCCTCAGACTTAGCTTCTTGCTTGTCCTCAAGCAAAAAAATAAAAGATTAACGAGAAGATTCCCTTAAGAAACTCATTCGTCATCAGACATTACACAATAGACTCTATATGAACCAATCAATACTTACCTGTTGGTATCGAGACCACCTTGTACTTCCCCCAGACTTAACTTCTTGCCAATTAGACTCCACAATCAACCTCAAAATACCCAAATGCACCATAATGACTTCCTAATCATCTAAGTACTGTCTCATCAAGGGAGTATCGATCAATGAACACATAGACTCATCATCAGCCTTTACCTGGACACAAGACTATCTTCCTATGGTTCATTTCCTCTCATTTCATTCATTTTCAGCCGATTTTTCCCACTTATCTAGGGTATCATTTTTTTTATCGACTGCTCAGTCAATCCTTCCCTACTTACCTAGGGTATCATTTTATTTTTTTTATTGGTTGTCCAACCAGATATCTTCCTACTTACCTAGGGTATCATTTTATGTTTTCAACTGGTTGGTTCTTAAGCAACTCAAAGAATGAAAGCAAAAGTGGCTTCATTGGAATAAAATTTTTGATCATTGGCCAAGTTTTGTATTGCTTCAACTTTGTTTTAAAGTTACCTCAGAATCTTAAAACATTTGAATATCTAAGAGAAGGGAACCATACCCACATAGATAAGTCTTTCAGGACTGAAGAGAGGAAACCGATCCAATGCATACCAAGCCCCTTGACAAGAAAATTAAATCAGGTTAAAGTTGAAATCGGCATAAATTCTTTGAATACCTAAAAATCGATATGTGTCATTGAGAAGATGCTTTGTCTCTAGGTTTTCCAATAGTCAATTCATTCCCAACAATTGCATATCAACGATCCTAAAAGCATAAGGGTACAACAATCCTCGAAAATCATGGTTCCTTAGACAACAGGTTTCAAAGCTCAAGAGCATAACATAGATAGAGTTAAAATCTGAACATAACAACTAAAAAGAAACAAAACAAAGCAAAAAGCGTTAGTCACAGCAAGTGTATCTCCCCCAGACTTACTTCACACCAACCCCGGTGTGTAAGCAAGCTAGAAGAGATCACGACTAACGCATAAAAAGAAACAAAAAAGAAAAAAAAATCGAAAATAAAGAAAGAAAAAAGATAAGAAAAACCGATCACTCAGGAATCTAGCTCTCTTGGTCTCTAGGTGCTCGCCTACGTCGACGTGGAAGATGTTGCTCAAGTGGCTGATCCTCTGTATCCTCGGAATCAGCCTCAAATTGATGTCCAGCAACATCCGATCTACGGGCATCAGCTCTAGTACTACTCTCTGGCTGATACGCAGCAGGTGCACTCATGCAAAATGCAATTGGTATTCTCCTAAATGCCTCCCAAAGGCGCCTCCTCATTGATTCCTTCCTCTCTGTCTTGTAATGCCAATGTCAATACTGCTGCTCAGTAAAGTCATCAGAGAACGGAGAAATATCATACTCCTCATTGTACTCTAGAATAATATGCTCGAGGATATAAGCGATGTTGGGATGTGGCTGTGTAGGCGCTGGAGCTGCGGCCGATGAACTTCTCCTGGAGTTCATCGCTGAGGCTGAGCTTGCTCTCTCTCTTGCACAGCAATCTCAGGATATGCAATGTGCGGCTTGAAAATTACATTCTCCCTACAAGTGAGAGATGTAATCGCAGGTGCAGGCAAAGAGCTAAGGTAAGGCTCAACATCCCTAGTACAATACCGCCACTTTGTCTGCTTGGTGATGTAGGTGAAGCTGGTCAATACCCGATCATCAACATATTATATTCTCTCCACCTTTACTGTGTTGCTAAGATTCAGCTGCAATTACTCGAACATGGGGGTTAAGAGACTACCTATCATCTCGGTGACAGGCCGACTCGGAGTGTCTCTGAAACAATGTTTAGGAAGAAGCTTCACGAATACATATCCCCAGCTGATGTCACAAGGACCAACATCAGAAGTAGGTGCAAAACCGTACAAGTTTAGTATCGCAGGATAGGAAGCATGATGGAGTATCTCAAACTCTGGCTTGGTCAAGGTAGGGTTGATCTCCTTACACAGAATTGTCGACCCAATCATCTTAGCAACAATCCGAATCGCAGGATGTTAGATGTAAGTGAGCTTGGAATCTCGTCCATGAAAAGCACCATCAGCTAGGACGTTCCAAAGAGCATCAAGAGGAGTACCTTGGCAAGAAGGTAGGTGACTGTCGGCTTCCTCGCGTAACCCATAGATCTGGCAAATCTCCTAAACAGTCAAGTGGTAGCGAATACCACGGTACAGAAACGTCAAGTAAGCCACATAAAGAGGAGCGTGTGGATCGACTGCTAGGTGAAGATCATAGGACGCAAAAAATACCTGACTGCCTCCGAGTACAGCGGCTCAGGCTTGGTCATAATGGTACCAAGGACAAGTCTATCGAGCATCCCCATCACATCATCGAGAATGCCATGTTTGTCCAATGTCGTCGGACATAAAAACTTAGTCGGGACGAGCATGTTCCGCAACATCTGATCATAAAACACACAATGGAAGCTCTCCCATCTCGAATCCTCAGTCCTCTTCCTATTGGCACTATCGTTCTTCAACAACGACGGATCAGATCTGTTGCCCAAATTCTTCTCAAAAGGCTCGTTATCCGGTCTAGGCCAAGGCAAACATGTTCGGTCGAACACTTTGAGATTTGTGGACTGCCCTGCCTCAATATTGGCTGATCGTCTAACCTTACAAGAAGGTTGCCTGCCCTCGCGAGTTCTCCTCATGATTTGCACACATCGATCAAACAAAACAAAAACCGAGAAAAATCAATATCCTCTAAAATTTTTGGAAAATCGAAAATATGGAATTCAATGAGAATTATGTGAAATCAATTGCTGAATCAATCATAGAATATCTAATCATCCAGCAATGCTTCAACTAACCACACAAAATCCCAATTCCATATTGAAAATCCAAAATTCATCAAAATTATCCAACAATCTAACAATCGATTTCTAGGCAAGAATCTAACAATATAATCGGTGAGACTGATCAAAATAATCATAGAACCATAACTACATATTAGTTTAACACAATTCAGCAACAATAAATCAAAATTTAGAATTCCAAAGAAAAAATCTCACCAATTTTGCCACTTTTAAATCGATAATTTAGAAGTCATTCATTTGCCAATCAAGTTAGATCAATAAATAATCGGAAAGAGAATTAAATTCCGATCAGGTTAGGCCTTTGAATCAAAGAAAATTGTTAAGAATCAAGGAAGTTAGAGGAGATTTAAGTTTTTGGCCTAAAATTCACCTTAAACCCACGAAAGAAGTATTTTGAACATAACCCGTGTTTTCTACGTTATAAAGACTTATCTGGACCACTGATCGATTGATCAAGGCGTTGATCGATTGATTGTACCCCTTAAAACGCACTGATCGATTGATCAGGACTGTGCAAGTCGATCAAGAGATCAAACGTACATCCTTGATCCCCAACGATTGATCGATCACCTGTCTGCAGGTCAATCATCAGATCGAGTGTTCCTCTCCTTTGCATGTTTGATCGATCGATCCTCTTGCTAAGGTTGATCACAAGATCAAGCACATTACGTTTTTCTTTGAATGATCAATCAATCACATATTTGAAGATCGATCAGTAGATCAAGCACAAACCTTTGCAGCACCACTGATCGATCGATTGATGTGTGGATCGATCGATCAAAGCCCCTTTGTCCGTTTTTCTCACCTAAAACAAACTCAAAACAAGACCAAAAATTAAATTAAAATAGAAAAACTATGAAAATAAAACATACCTATTAGTGGGTTGCCTCCCACTCAGCGCTTGTTAAAAGCCAATAGCTTGACTTGAATGTCACCTAATTGGCTAAATCATCCTTGGCAGGAATGACACTCCCTTGGTTTTCATCTCATCCTTGATAAACTCTTTGAGTTGTTCATCCTTCCTGTGGAATTCAGCACATGTTGTGTCCAGCAACACTACAATTCCATCAGGCTTCAATTCCTTCACCGAGTATGGTCCAGGAGATTCAAGACTAAGTCTTCATGCAAAAAATTTCAGACACAAATTTTGAAGGATAGTTTCAAAGTATTCATCGGGTTTGTCAAAAAGGATACTATCATCATCATATTCAGGCGATTCTCCTGCTTGCTCATGATAGATCTCATATTCCTCATCCGACCAATACTGTGGTTCTTCATATTCCAAATTTGTGTTGATCAAATTCACAACCTCAACCTCCTCATTCTCAACACAACTCCTTATCACACCACATAGGTCCTTAGTCGATTTATTAATAGGATAGGAGACTCCTTTATCAACGTTTTCAAGCACCACCCTCTAGTTGGAAAATTCAATCCTTGCCCCAACAATATTCAAGAATGGTCGACCTAACAGAGAGGTCACAGCTCCTTTCTTAGCCATCTCAACAACCGTAAAACCAGTTGGAACCTTGCAATTTCCCACAATGAGTGTGAAATCGACTAACCTGCCTCTTGGGCTTTTAGAAGTGGCATTACCAAACGAAATGGCTGAGGTATGCTCTTGCATAAGCTCGATCCCAAGCTTCCTCATTGTCTCTAACGAGATCACACGAACACTTGCACCGGTATCGCACAATGCATCACCGAAAGTCAACTTTCCAAGAGAACAAGGAATAGTGAATTCTCCTTAATCTTCTTGCTTTACAAGCTCCTTAAGATAGGATACAGGAGGTCGGTACTTACTCCCACAGCTGTTCTCCTTATCCACATCGAGTTGCTTAGCCATCGAATGCACAACATTACATGACTCTCTAGGGTTCTTCTCAACTTTACCCGGTAAAGCTCCTTGTGGCCTTCTCATAGCTTCAGCTGTTTGTGACACTTGTGTATCCAGCTTCTTCAAGTCTACTGAGACGGATTCAAACTTATTGTTCAAATTGTTGTACATGCTGTCCACCTTAGTATTGACATCCCTAGTAGATTTTTGCTCGGTTGCAAGCTGTTGAATGAGAGCTTTAATCTCATCATTAGAAGTTCCAGATGAACTAGCTTGCTGTGTCGCCTCTTGTGTGTAAGGCTTGTAAGGTTTTCGCCAATCTCCAGCCCCTGAATTCGACATTTGGTTGTTCCATCTCAGCTCTGAATTCTGCACAAACAGTTTATCCTGAAACGGTGATCCATGTGGCATTACTGGAGGTGGTACGACGATATCATGTGGATTCTCAACGTTGTTGCTCCTGTATGAGAGATAGTTCTGGTTCTGTCCCCAGTTTTGCCAATTCACATAATTGACCTCTATCTGATCTTCAGACATATCAGACTCAACCTGAACTTGATCCACTTCCCTAGTGCTATCCAGCTGATGCACTCCTCGGCTATCTCCATGACTTGCCTGGATAAGCATGTCGAGCTTCTCTGAAATCTCATCTATCCTCTGAATCTCCACACTATTGACCTTCTTGCTTCGATCATATTGTGGAAAATAGTTTCATAAACTTGCAGCCAAGTTGTCGATGAGAGTGAAGGCTTCATCCCTAGTGTTCGTCATGAATTCTCCATTCCTAGCAGCATTCAAAGAGTTCTTATACTCCCAATTGATTCCATAGAATGTATTGAGCAGCTGCTCATCTGAATAACCATGATGGGGACAATCTCGTTGGTACTCTTTGAATCTCTCTCAAGCTTCATGCAAAGACTCACCAGAACGTTGCTAAATCGTTGAGATCTAAGAAGGCAGCTCTAACTTCAGCTCATGTAGTCAATGAACCTGGAGGCAAAGATCGCAACCATCTAGAAGCTTTGTCAGAAAGTGAATAGTGAAATAGCTTACACTTCACATAGTCCGTAGGGACTCCATTCAAGCTCGTGGTACTGCACATGTCTTCAAAGTTTTTGATGTGATCCATCGGGTTCTCTCCTGGGAGACCATTGAAGACATAGTGCTTCACTAATCCAATCAGCTGAGGTTTGATCTCATAGTCTTGCCTCTGGATAGGTGGAGGTCGAATAGCATACCTATTCTGATAGTATGTGTGAGGTGTATCCATATCACCTATAGCTCGACGTCGAGGCTGTTCCTGCTGCCTCCTGAGCATAGCCAAATCTCTCTGCAACTGTTCAACCGTTTCCTGAACATCCTGGTTCTTCTGAACAGCTGGCTGAGTCTCACGGTCTTGAGGATTCTCTTGGTTTTCCTGATTCATTGCTTTTGTTCTATGATTTTCTCTTCCAGCTCTAGCAAGTTCTTTGTTATTCAAACCAAGTAGATTACCTAAACCTTGACTTCTTTGGTGCATAAACCTAAAACAAGAACAAAAAACAAAATACAAAACAAAAAGTAAGTAAAAGAGTATAGAATTGAAAGCAAATCTTAATCAAAAGGCAACCAATTAGTTCCTCGGCAATGGCGCCAAAAACTTAATGCATATCAGGTTTTAACCTAAAGCTATCTACTGCAAGTGCACAACACTTAAGTAGTAGTACTTAAAAATTGTATCCACGAAGAATCAAGTATTGCACTTTTGATTATCAATTGTATTTCTCAAGTTATACTAATCACACTGTAGAGATTAACTAGCAACTTAGACGATGTAAACTTCATTATACAAAGCACCAGGCATAGGGTATTCATCGGGAAGTGGGAATCTAACTAGAGAAACTATTCAATAATTTAAGCTTATTTCTCGACATGAACAGAATGGTATAACAAGCCTACTCTCGTACTACTCGAGACTCTACTCGACAATTTGGAGGTCCTAACTCTCGTTGGTTCCAAATTTTGAATAGGCATTAAATAAGTAGGTTCAACTATCCACAATCAACCTAAACATCAGTTATCACGATTTAGGATTGATTGCTCATCTAATCTAGTTCAGATTCCTAGCAAGCTTTTGGAGAGCTAACAACCTAGGTTCATAGATTAGTTGATCGGACTACTCTAAGCATTAAGCACAAGAATTAGATGGAGAATACTCTTATTAGATTCGATTCTATTTGTCCCTAATCATTGATTCGTAAATCCCTAGAAACCCTAAACCGGATTGATTAACTACTCAGACATAATTGAAATTGATACAAAAGACATGATGAAAATAAAGTTGAATTGCATAAAATACAAAAAGGGAGTTAAGAGATTCTTCTTAATGTTGAATTCACTCTCTCTAGCTTACTGAATAACTCTCTAAGTTCTCTGCGAATAATGAATGATATATAAAAGAAACAGAAAATAGAAGTATTTATATGTCCTGAGATCTAGGTGCAAAAAAGGAAAATTAGGAATTTGCTTTGGTCCTCATTGATCGATCGATCAAGGTGTTGATCGATCGATCGTGGACTTGTGTGATCGATCTCCAACACGTCAGGTCGATCGTGATGTCGAGCGTTGTTCTGGCAAGAAGGCTTGATCGATCGCACAGGGTGTTGATCGATCGATCAGAACCCTTTTCCGTGAAACTTCAAGTAATGCTCCAAAACAATCCAAACAAGACTCCAGTGCCAATAATCCAAGTTCCTACATTTTCCACCTGAAAGTGACACAAAACACAGACAAAAACTCTAACAGTATGCATGTTAATAAGCTTAAAACCTGTAAAATAGAGGTATATCATTACCTGAAATACACAAAAAAACAAAGACAAAAACAAAAACGTAAGTAGAAGAAGACTTAGACTAAAATATGATCTTAGATCAAAAGGCAACAAAATTGGTCCCCGACAACAGCGCCAAAAACTTGATAAACTCAAAGTTTTAACCCTATTATCCTACTGCAAGTGCACAGCAAACGAAGTAGTATAGGGATCAAATCCACAAGGACCAAGTTGTTACACTATCAATTTTATGATCAAACTAGAGCTAAGTCAATATGAAGTAATGGTGGTGAATGTGATTAAACAACTTAAGAAGTAAATGGTGTAAACTTAATAAATTAAAACATCAAGTTCAAGGACATTCATAGGGAAATTAGAGAATTCGAACCAGGAAACTATTCAGGAACAATCAAGTAACAATCTCGACTCAGACATAAAGGTATAGATAATCCACTATCGTGGTATCGACTACTACATCTAGCAACCTAGAAATCCTAACTATCGTTGGCACTAGAGATCTAGATATGCATTACTGACAAGGTCTGATAAGTCCACAATCAACCTTAACACCAGCTATCGTGGTTAAGGATTGACTGCTCACCTAAGGAGGATCCAACTTCTGACAAGCTTTTGGAATGTTTGGTAATTTAAGATCATAGATTAGTTAGCTACTATAATCTAAGCATTAGGGTTGTCGATTAAATAGAGAACACATCAAACAATACCTATTTGTTCCTAATTCATCAATTCCTACAACCCTATGAAACCCTAAACTTGATTTGATCTACTCAGACATGGTGAAGATGAACAAATTGAAAGATATAATATAAAGCATAAAAGTAATTGCAATTAAAATTAAAAGATTTAGAAATCTTCTGCAATTGTGTAGAGATTGGAATTCCTCTCCCAAAAATTCAAATACAAGGTCTGATAACAAAACAACGGTTATTCTAAAATATAATGAAAATTGGTCTTATGTAGGTTCTAAAAATGCAGGTGCAATATAGAAAAAATTAGATTTTCTCCTTGTCAGCTTCGATGATCAATTGATCAAGGGTGACCATCGATTGATCAAAGTTAAATGCTTGATCTCCAAAAGGTCTTGGTCGATCAACGGATCAAGCGCATCTCTTGCTGAACATCGAGGATCGATCGATCAAATATATGGATCGATCGATCGCTGCTTTATGGCTGAAGTTTCAAAAACTACTCTAATTCATCCTTGACCAAGCTTTGAGGGCATAATCCGAATTTAACCTGTTTTTCACTTGAAAAGACTCTATAAATCAAACAAACATTCTGAAAACATGTGAATTAATGAGCTTAAAACCGATAAAAATGAGGTATATCAATGGGTTTCTAAGCTGATGGGGTATTTGTTTGTCATTGAGTATAAACAAGGTCGAGAGAACATCGCAGCTAATGTACTATAACGTGTCACGGGTTCCCAGCTGCTTCATATCACTTTCTTCAAATCCATCAGGCTTGTATGACTCAATTGAACTCTTATGGCAAACCGACCCTAATCTGAAAAAGATTATACCTGATATGAGCAAGGATGATGCATCTCATCCCTCTTTCACCTTCGTTAATGGAGACTTAAGACAACACGGTAAATTGGTGATAGGGAACGATAAAGATTTAAAGTTGCACATTCTGAAATAGATACATGACTTGGCATTAGGAGGCCACTTGGTTAGAGATGCCACATGCCACCACGTCAAAACCTTATTTTATTGGCCTCGGATGAGTATTGAGGTGTGGAATTATGTGCAAAATTGCCAAGTTTGCCAGCACAACAAGTTTGATTTTGTCTGCCAAATCAGGACTACTGCAACAACTTCCAACACCTAACAGCATTTGGCACTCCATTAGCCTTGATTTTATTAAAGAACTACCACCATCTCATAACAAACATTGTATCTAAGTTGTTGTAGACAGATTCAGTAAGCAAGCCCATTTTATCGCCTTATCACATCCATATACAGTATTGGAAGTGGCTCAAGCTTTTGTTGAAAATATATTTAAACTCCATGGCATGCCGCAGAACATAATGAGTGATAGAGATCCTACATTCCTCAATGATGTATGGACATGACTGTTTTGATACAAGGAGTCGTCCTTAAGTTTTCTACTGCTTACTATTCCTATGGTCAAACCGAAGCAAAAAACAAGACTTTGGAAACATATATTCACTATATGACATAAGAAACTCCATCCTCTTGGAGCAAATGGTTACCTTTGACAGAATGGTGGCATAACACTACCTATCACTCAACCATTAAGAGTACTCCCTTTAAGGTAGTTTACGGCCAACCACCTCCAACTCTCCTGCCATATTTGTCGGGAGAAAGTCCCTCATCGGTAGTGGATAGGAGTTTGCAGAAACGAAAACAGCTAATTACCATGCGCAAGTTCCACTTGACAAAAGCTCAAAATCGGATGAAACAATATGCAGATAAGAAGCGTTCTCACAAGGAGTTTAAGCTGGGAGACTATGTGTATCTTAAGCTTCAACCATACAGGCAGAACCCACTAAAAACGAGACACTCTCCACACAAATTGTCTTCTCGTTTCTATGACTCATTCCAAGTCATTGACCGTATTGACTCTTTTTCATATAAGTTGGATTTATTTTTATAAGGTTTTATAAGATAACTTATAAGCATACAATTTATAAGGTTTTATAAGATAACTTATAAAGTCTTATAAATGTCAAAAAAAATGGGAAAAAAAATTGACAGGGAACAAAATTTGGTGGGAAAAAAGTTCGTAAACAAAAAAAAACTTTAATAACCTGAGGGAATTTTACTTATTTTCAAGAATGAATGACATATTTTGAAAAGATCAAAAAAATAGAGCAATATTGAAAATATGCTCTTTTAGAGGGTATTTTTGCAATTGTCCCTTCTAATAATAATTATCTTTCGACACCATATTTAATATTAGTGTTGTTGATTACAAATATGTCTTAATAAACTTATTTTAACAAAATTTTATTTATTATATTGATAATTACATTTGTGAATTTGAAATAAATTTCTGCATAAAATTCACTTGTTCATGAAAAAAGTCAATGAGAAAATTCTCAAAAGATTCGGATTCTCTTTCATGATTTTTGTTTTTAATATTAGAATTCATATATTCGTATGTTCATGAAAAAAAAAATGTCAATGTTTATTGTCAATATATTATCTATAATTTTTTAATGTTCTAAAAACTGCATTATTGACATAGTCATATGTATAATATGATTTTGAAAATATGAGGTCAACAAGAATGATTATTTAATATACTACTTTAACAAAATTCATATTACTTTATTTTTGCGTTAAAATTTTCACATTATATAAAAATCTATCTTTAATGTAATCTTTGTTATTTTATATGACCTAGTTTAATAAGATAAAATATTAACGCATAAGACAAAATAGAAATTATAAATTAAAACATTATGCCCGCACATAGTTATATTAGTAAACAAGAGTAGAACTACAATGATGAGATACAGAAGTTGAAGAAACAAAAAAAAATATTTCTGGAAACAAAGCCTGAAAAAAATCATATGACATAAGCCCCGTTCTTTTTATTATCGCTGAAATAGTATATAGCGATCAATAATTTAAGTAGTTTGAGATTTAAGTTAGGTAAAAAAGTGTATAGATGGCATCGCCAAAACTATCGCAGCGATCATTTTTACAGTCGTCAAATTTTTTAGCGACAACAGCAGCCATCGGTAATGATCACTAAAGAGTCGTAGTGATCGAATTGTCATTCTCCACCATTTTTTTCTTTTATTTTAAGTTAAAATTTTAGTCGCTATTAGTGATAGCAGCGATCTAACAAAGAACAGGGCCATAGACACCAGAAAATGATTTAGTTGGAACTACTAATGACTAGAACTCAAAAAATTACTAACCAAAGTAGAAGAACAAAGCCACCACAAAGTAATATTAGGCAAAATGGATAACAAAACCAAATATAATGAATAAGTGTGTCTCACAAATGAAAATATATGTTTCCGTGTATTGGCAAGAATTAGATCCCCAAATTTTTTGGAAATGACGAAATCGAAATCAAACGAATAATTGACGTTACGATAGAAATTTTGAATTTAAAAGTAAAAACAGGAAGTATACCTGTCTCAACTCGGAAAATACGGGACTCTAAGGAAAACAGCTACAGATCAAGAAACCAAAGAACTCAACCAGCGAAAGAAATTAACCAAAGCCTAACCAAACTAGAACTGGAAGTGAGGATTGGTAAAATTAAACTAGCCAAAGAGACAATAGAAAGGCTTATAACGTTTTATTTATTAGTTTGTATAATTGATTTGTATAGTTTAGATATCTTATATATTAATATGGAAGACACTTTCATTTTGACCGTGTTATAAATTTTAGTATTGGAACCAGTCTTAGCACAACTAGTACTAAAACGGAGGTTCCTGATTAAAAGAGTGGAGGAGAATGGGCACGGACACTTGTAGATTGGATTGGGAGCAAGAGCTAGTTAATTAAGAACAAGAAGAGATGATGGCCCAATTGATATTCTTATTAGACTTTGTATGCCAAAAGGCCGATCCTTATTTCAAAGGATTATGCCTCTATTTATAGTTTATATAAGCGGTTACATGTGTAGAAAATAAAGAAAGATTTACAAATTTTGTTGATAAGATTGAATCCGTAAAGATTCGTGCTAGATATGAGGAAGTTTTTCATGTCGGAACAGGAAAACTTCTATTTATCGTTCGCTGATGTGTCATCCGACTTCCTTTTAGGTTCGTAGAAGCTTCCAACCGAGATATTTTGCCGAGTCGAATATTTTATCCAAGTTGAAGACGTAGTGCTTGCAACCGGGTTGTTCTTTTATATTCGACCTGTTATTTTCAGCGGACCGAAGTAGGATCTCTCGGATCCACCTCCAACAATTGTCCCCCCCCCAGACTCGGAAAATTCTAGTACCGAATTTCCGAGTTGGAAAGGTTGTTTTATCTTCCAGAATCTTCGGTCCACCTGTCAGTTTTCTAGTGGGCTAGTTGAACAGTTGCCTCGGTTTACGCGAGTCATCATTATTAGCGTGTGGTGTCGCTTCGATTACTTCCCACTTAGTTATAATTGTAGTTTTGCGTCGTTTCGTATTTCAGTAATTTCCTACAAATATCGTGCTTTTTCTCCTTTTATCATTCACTTTTCATCTCTGTAATCTTACTTTAACGACTTCCAAGCTCTTTCGTCTTCAAACTTTTTCAAATTTTCCTAACTTCTTTTTCTTCATTCTTCTTTGAAAATGGGTCTTGATGATTTCAAAATTCCAAAGGTTGAAGTTGGTGTCAATTCCATTCTCGAGGGCTTTAATGTTCAATCTTCTAGATGTCCTTCTAGGTTTCTGGACCCTTAGTTGCTTCATCTTGGGACATAGTTGAAGTCCCTTCTGGGTCAAACTGTGGAGATTTATGGCCTACGAAAAAGGCGAAGTCTGAGGTGCCGTTAAGGATTAGTTCTCCAAGAGGAGGCGGTAGGAGTTGTTCTGCAGGTACTTCTCATGGAAGGAGTAGGGGTACCCCCGACTTCTGATTTATCCATAACCATACTAGTCCTCGTCTGATTTTGGACTTTCAATCTGAGTATGTTGGCTTAACGAGCCAGATTAGGACTTCGCTGGAGTGTCTCCCTTCCCCGAATCAGATAAAGAATCGCGAGGAGTATGAAGAGGTTTCGTACTTGTTGTTCCGGGTTCATAATGATATTTGATTGTTACTTTGTGTGTATTTTCTTGCTTCCAACTTCTGATTTGTTACTCTCTTGACATCTTTACAGTTTATCGTTTGCCTGAACAGCATCATGCTAGAACGGGAGAGGTCTGTTGCCAACCCAGAAAGCGGTTCTTGGAGGGGCATGTCCAGCCGAGTTGCTGGAAGCTATCTTGAAGGAGCCAAACTTTGGAATAAGCCCTCCAAGGCAGAGAAATAACTCGTTCATGTTAAGGACGAGTTGAAGCTTAAACGTGAGAACGTCCACAAGTTGGTTGTTCGCAACGAGGTTTTGTCGCAGTCGCTTGAATGTGCTGACTCTGATTGTGGTGCCGCTTTCAAGTCTGCTGAGAAAGCGAGTGAGGAAGTTCTGAAGCTGCACGCTAAGTTGGACACTATGAGGGGGGACTTTGATTCTTGTCTCCGTCAGGCTTTAACTGTTGAAAACTTCAAGATCTTGAAAGTTCTTCATGAAGGTCTGTCCGACCGTTTTGGCAGAATTGCTGCTCGGTTCAATGATCTAGACAAGAATCTTGAGGCCCTTTTGTCGTATGCCCAGTTTATTGGGTCAGCAAATGCTCTCCAACTGATTTCCAATCGTGGAGTCGACATCCCTCCTACAGTCACCGACTTGATGACTGCCAAGGTGAACGATTTCAAGGAACTCATTGATAAGGAGAGCTTGACGCCGCTGCTTTCGGGAGACTTGGTCGTCCCCGTTTTTGAAGTTGGAGAAGCCTCCAATGCTGGTGAAAGTGGACTCCTAGAAGCACCATAATTTTGGGTTTTGTCGTAGTCTTCTTTTGTAGTTGTCGTTTGGCTTCTTTTAAGAGTTGTACATATTTTTTTTACTCAGTGCTTTTTGTAAATATTGTTCCTGTGTAAATGAAACGAAATTTGATATTTGATTATGAATGAAAAAATTGCTTAACTGATTGACTTATCATATTACGAATTCTGATTCCCGAGATCTTTTTCTTGTTTTTTCGCGTTTAGACAAGTTTCTTCCTGCGTTTAGAGTGTTTGATCTCGTTTTAGCTTAGGAAGAGAATTTTCTGTTATGCGACTTTAAAGCTGGGATTTAGGACTCAGTTTGAGTTTTAAGAAGTTCAGACTCAAAAACATATTCCTAAAACTTGGTCTAAAGAATTTTCAATTATCTATTTAGAATTCATGTTCTGACTTTGTTTGAGACTTTAATCTCGTAACTCTGTACAAAACTGTGCTTTGTCTTTTAAGTGAGATTTTAATCTCGGCAAATCTGTACAAAGCGTTGCTTTGTCTTTTAAGTGATATTTTAATCTTGTCAACCTGTACAAAGCTATGCTTTAACTTTCAAGTGAGATTTTAATCTCGGCAAACCTGTATAAAGCGTTGCTTTGCCATTTTAAGTAAGATTTTAATCTCGTAAACCTATACAAAGCTATGTTTTGTCTTTTGATGAGAACTGATCTCATTAATCTATACGGAACTATAATCCATTATTCCGTGAGAAGTTAATCTCATTAAGTCTGCACAAAGCTATGCTTTATCTTTTTGATGAGAACTGATCTTGTAAGTCTATACGTAACTATGTTCCGTGTTTTGGTGAGATTTCAATCTCGAAGGATTTACACAAAGCTCTGGCCTTGTCATTCTTGAAAGAATTAGATTCTCGTCGGTGTTATGAGAGGTTAATCTCGTAACAGTTAAGTATTGTATAAGTTTCACGAGGTTGAGTTTAGTGAGCTTAGAACTCGATTTTAAAGGTAAGGATGAGGTCTTAGTCAGAGATTTTTGAGATTTAGACTCAGTGATATTAAGTTTTGCAAGATTAGGCTTGGCAAGTTGAGAACTCGGCATTTGAGATAAGGACTAGGCTTTAGTCAAAGATTATCTAGGTTTAGACTCGGTGAAGTTTCTGTGATTTGAATAAATTTTTTGAGGTTGGGCTCGGCAAGATTTTAAGACTCAGCTTAAAGATAAATTGCATTTATTTTGCGAGAATTTATCTTGGCTTGCGAATTTGGGAGATATAAGGTGTAACCTATTCTTTCTTTTTTTTTTAGATGCCTACTAGGGACAAATAAAATTTTTATAGAGTTCTAGCTGGACCCGAAGGCTACCTACGTACCCCAAAGGGATCAAGCCAAGACGTAGTTCTCATTACATAATTAATTAAGTAGATAGAGATGCATTAAGTGACACATCTAATTCGTCGAGATGGCGAGCTTTTAGTAGTAGTATCTCTTTAAGTTGATGGAGTTCCAACTTCAAGGAATTGGTATTCCTTCCATGCTAGCGATTTTGTAGACTCCTAGCTTTATGACTTCAAAGATAATGTATGGTCCTTCCCAATTTGCACCAAGTTTCCTGGCATTAAGTTCGACTGTATTCTCGAACACTTTTCAAAGTACAAGATCTCCAACTACAAAGTGTCATACGCGTACTTTGTTATTGTAGTACTTTGCAGCTTGTTGTCGTCAATGCTATTTTCTATAGCATCGTTATTAGCGTCTTCATTCTCGGAAAGACGTTCACAGCATAGAGTTGGCATAGATATCTCGGTTGGAACCATTACCTCCATTCCGTGAGAAAGAAAGAATGTAGTTCATCTGATCGATCCCCGAGGTGTGGTCCGATGTGACCATAGTACGCCCTCCAACTCGGAAGCCCAATTTCCCTTCTTTTCAGAGAGTTGCTTTTTTAAACCTTCAAGGATCCTTTTGTTCATGGCCTCGGCCTGGCCATTTCCTTGTGGGTTTCGTGGTGTTGATTTGCTTACTCGGATATTCTATCTGGCATAAAAATTGGTGAATTTCACCGAGATGAACTGAGATCCGTTATCAGTTACAATCTCGTATGGAAGACCATGTCGGCAGATGATATTTTTCCACATGAATTTGATCACATCTTTATCCTTGATTTGAGAATAAGCTTCTGCTTCAACCAACTTTGAGCACTAGTCGATCATAACGAGCATAAATCTCTTTTGAGGTGATGACGGTAATGCTCCAACTATATCTATTATCCATCACATGAATGGATAAGGCATGATTTTTGATGTTAACTCCTCGGTTGGAGAGTGAATGATGTGTCCGTGTCTTTGGCACTTGTCACACTTAGCAGTGTATTCAGCACAATCCTTTGCCATAGTCGGCCAATAGCAGCTGAGTGTTCTGATCTTTTGAACGAGTGTTCTTCCACTGTTGTGGTTTCCTCCCACTCCATCAAGTGTCTTTTTGATGATCTTGTTGACTTTGCTTCCATGAATGCAAGTGAGCAGTATTCTGTTTGTACTTCTTTGGTAAAGTTTTTTGCCGACTTGAGTGTAAAAAGCACCCTTGGCTTTTAATCGGTGTGCTGCCAATCTATCTTTTGGCGTTTCACCGTCCAAGATGTAAGCTAGGATTTTGTCTCGCCAATCCACCTTTTGTTTGTCATTTTGTTTGGCATCTGCCATCTCAAAATTTGATTCTTCTCGGATTTCGTCTATAGCCGAGACAAGTTCTAGATCTCTCTTTGGTAGGCTTATACTTAGCCGATCTATACTTTCCACAAGGATGATTTACCTTTGGATGGGATCTGTTGTAGATGCAAGAGCAGCTAAAGCATCGGCAGATATGTTCTCGAACCTTGAAATTTTGTTGATCTTAAATCTCAATTCCTCGGTCAGCTCCTTTACCACGTGAAGGTAAGCTTCCATTCGATCATCTTTGTTTCATAACCTCCGTTTACTTGGTTTACGACAAGTTGGGAATCGTAATAGCAATCTATATCGGTATCTCCGACTTCCTTAGATAGTTTAATTCCTGCAATTAAGGCCTCGTACTCCACCTCGTTGTTTGAAGCTGGGAATGCAAGTCGAAACAACTGTTCTAGGACTTCTCTTGTAGGACTCTCTAGTCAGATGCCTACTCCTGAGCCATGTTATGATAAAGATCCAAACACATATATCTTCCACATTTGATCCTTTGCCGAGTCTAGAGGTTCTAGATCCAGAGATAGCTCGATTATGAAGTAGGCTAAGACTTGCGACTTCGCACTTGTGCATCTTTTGAATTTGATGTCGTACTCACTTAATTTGATTGCCCACTTTGTCAATCGTCCTGACTGATTTGGACTATGCAGTATTGTTCACAGTGGATGGTTTGTTAATACTATAACGGTATGAGACTGGAAGTAAGGTCGCAACTTCCTTGCCGACGTAACTAAAGCTAGTGAAAGCTTTTCTGTAGTTGGATATCGGGACTCGGTTCCATCCAATGACTTGCTGATATAGAAGATTGGATACTGGATTCCTTTATCATCTCGAACTAGTACACCACTAACTGCCGAGATATAAACTGCAATGTATAAATACAGTGGTACTCTTTCAACTTGGAGAAAGCCTTTTCGTAGCTTTTGTCTCACTTGAACTCTTTGTTTCCACGCAATAAGTTGTAGAATGGAAGATACTTGTCGGTGTATTTGCGATACGTAGCAGTTCAGGGCAGCTATTTGGCCTGTTAGCCTTTGCACTTCTTGCCTATTCTTCGGAGAAGGCAATTTTTGGATTGTCGTGACCTGCTTTGGATTAGCTTCAATTCCTCTTTGAGTGACTATGTATCTGAGGAATTCTCCCGATGTAACCCCAAAAGTGCACTTTGCTGGGTTGAGCTTCATCTGGTATTCATTCAGAGTTTTGAAGCAACAAGTTAAATGATCGACGTGATCTTCTGCTTTTAACAACTTAACTAGCATGTCGTCAATATATACTTCTATTGTTTGCCTGAGTTGGTCGGCAAACATTTTGTTCACGAGGCGCTGGTAGGTAGCTCCAGTGTTCTTCAGTCTGAATGGCATTATTTTGTAACAATAAGTGTCTCGTTCCGTGATGAACAAAGTTTTCTTCATGTCGTCAGGGTTCATCTGAATCTGGTTATATCTCGAGAAAGAATCCATGAACAAAAAAAGTTTATTTCTAGCTGTTGCTTCGACGATTTGGTCGATATTTGGCAGTGGGTGGCTGTTTTTTGGACAAGCTTTGTTGAGATCAATAAAGTCTATGCAGAATCGCCATTTCCAATTCTTCCTCGGAACGATTACCGGATTGGCTAGCCATTCACGATATTGAACTTTGGTGATTGATCTAATTTCAATCAGCTTTTTAACTTCTTTGATCACGGCCTTTGTTCTCTCTGTCCCGAGTTTTCTTCTCTTCTGTTTAATTGGCTTATATGTCAAATTGACATTAAGCCTATGACTTGTGATTGTCGAATTGATTCCAGGCATATCATTTGGTGCCCATGCGAATGTTGTCACATTTTCTTCAAGGAGACGTATCAATTTCTCCTTGATTGGCTTGCTCAGGTCGATGTTGATGCTCACACATTTTATCAGATCGGCGAAATCGATGTTGATGAGTTCAACAGTCGATTAGTCTGGCTTCTCGGGAATAGGTGGTTTGGTTATACCCTACTTCTAACTGATGCAACGATCATGCATGATTTGTTCCTTAACTTCAACTCGGCGATGAAGCAAGTTCTATCCATCTTCTCGTCTCCTTTGAGTGTATAGACTCCTTCATTTGTCGGGATTTTAACACATCGATGATAGCTTGAGGGAACAGCTTTCATTTTGTGTGTCCAAGGTGTTCCCAAGATCATGTTGTAGATTGGTGGTTTATCTACAACAAGTAGCTTGATCCATCTTGTAATTCTAGCAACTCAGACAGCTAGCTTCACCATTCCGATCGCATTGATTGTACTTCCACCAAATGTGGTCAAGGTCCTGTCTACGGTTTTGAGCTGAACATCCGGTAGTGCCATCTTATCCAAAGTCTCTTTGAATATAAGATCTACTAAACTCCCAGTATCGATGAGAATTCGTGAAACATCACAGTCGGCAACTTGGAGTTTGACGACTATGGCGTCATTATGCGGGAAGCTGACTCCTTTGATATCTTCAGCAGTGAAAGTTATCACCAACTCCACGACATGCATGCACTCCTTGACGGGCTCCTAGTTGATTGACGCGACAACCTTTCATTCGTATTTCTTGATTGAATTAATAGTATTGTCACAAAATTGTAATATGCCCATGATTATACGGACAACAACTCGTGGATCGCCGGATCCATCATTATCTCCTACTTGCTCTTGCTGCTTAGTTACTTCCAAGGTTTTGTCCTTCGGATTAGCTGAATTGAAAGCAGCCTCTCGTTGCTCAGCTTCTTTCCGCTTTTGCGCTTTGTACCTCTGGGTTTCTTCTTCTGAAACTTCCAACTCTCCCTGGATGAATTTCTCAGCAAGGAATTCTTGTAATTGCTTGCACTTTGCAGTTGAATGACCCGCTTTCTTGTGGAACTCATAGTACTCGTTCCGGTTGTAGGTGTTGTTGAATGACTTGTCACGGGGGCTGCTATTCTCCCCAACTCAGAAAGCAGTTGCTGAGTTTGCTATCCCTTTATTGTGCTGTCTCGGCTTGTAATGTCCTTCTCTCGGCTCTTTAGTTGCCGAGTTCCGCTATGTATCTTGATTCTGTGAGAGGATTTGCTTTTCCTCTATGTACTCTGCATGTCTTGCCGCTCAGCAAATGGCGTCTGAGATCGTATTGGGCCTGTTGACAAAAAGGTCCCGCTAAAGTGCTTCATCGGTTACCATTCCTGTTTGGAGGGCTTCAATAGTCATGTCGTCACTGAATTTGGCCTTTGTTAGAATCTTCTTGAAACATTGGAGATACAACTTCAAAGGCTTGTCAAAGCCTTGCCTCAAGGATCTCAACTCAGCAGTCGAGGTATCTTGGTTAACGAAGAAGGCGTACTGCTTCATAAACAACTCAGCGAGTTAGTTGAAGCTTTCGATTAACCCAGCTGGTAGCTTGGTGAACCATACCAATGCGTCTCCGGTCAAATTCTCTGCAAAGTGCTGACAGTAAGTTGTGTCCTCGTTGTCCATGGTGTAGACACTCATAAATTCTACCGTTCATCATGATGTTGAAGGCGCTCATAAATTCTACTAGGTCCGAATTCCCAACGTAAGAGGGGCATCAGAGCCGTAATCCTCTGTTTACTGAGACTCTCCTTAGTTGCGGTGCGAATGGCAAGTCTTGTGCCTGAGCTAGGATCCTTCTTATCTCGGGTGCCGAGCTAGTAGCTTAATGGAATTTTGACTTTATATTGTCCATCATCTTCAATACGGCCGCAGTGTCTAGCGTTACTTGACCATGCTATCCAGACATGCTCGGTATAGCATAGTGATCTTGCACCGAGGTGTTCACTGGCTGTGGACTCAGTATGTCTCTAAATAGTGTTCTTTGAACACTATCCAATGCTTATGTGCATGGCCTATTGACTTGCGTAGTTGGGAGACTACTCTCATTCATACGAGAATCGAGCCTATCGAATCTTTCGGTGTTTCTTCGATCAAAAGCTTTATGTTGTGCGATCAGGTTTCGCACCAAGGTCCCACGTATCGGCGATCCTGGTGGTGGTGGCGGAAGATTAATATCTTCTCGAGTCTCTTGTTGGTTCTCTTTCTGAGTTCGAGTTGAATTTAGGATTTATCCATTCGTTAAATCGACATGCTCCTAAGGGAGAGGTTCCCTCCTTTTTGGTAAGCAGATTGTGATTTCTCCTTCAACCATCTTCCTATTCTCAGAGTTTTCTCTTGTTTTTGTGAAGATGTCCTTCGATATCTCCTCACAGACAGCGCCAACTGTTGGAACCGCTCTTAGCACAACTGGTTCTAAAACGGAGATTCCTGATTAAAAGAGTGGAGGAGAATGGGCAAGGACACTTGTAGATTGGATTGGGAGCAAGAGCTAGTTAACTAAGAACAAGAAGAGATGATTGCCGAATTGATATTCTTATTAGACTTTGTATACCAAAAAGTCGATCCTTTTTTCAAAGGATTGTGCCTCTGTTTATAGTTTATAGAGGCGGTTACATGTGTAGAAAATAAAGGAAGATTTACAAATCTTGTTGATAAGATTGAATATGTTAAGATTTGTGCTAGATTTGTGGAAGTTTTCCATCTCGGAATAGGAAAACTTCCATTTATCGTTTCTGATGTATCATCCGACTTTCTTTCAGGTTCGTAGAACCTTCCGAGATGAGACATTTTGCTGAGTCGAATATTTTACCCGAGTTGAAGACTTAGTGCTTGCAACCGGGTTGTTCTTTTATATTCGACCCGTTGTTTTCAGTGGACCGAAGTAGGATCTCGAATCCACCTCCAACATTTAGGATAAAATTTAACCTAAGGTTCATAACTACCTTTAAAATATGATTAAATTGGGTTTTGTTACAAATTTATATATGAAAATTCAAAATTTATAAAAATTTAATAAAAAAATTCTAGAAAGATAAAATTTAATTAAAAAATCTCGTTTACAAATTGGTTATTGATATGGTTCTGATTCGGGTTAGGATTCGATTTTCTAGGTAAATAGATTTATTTCTCATATAGAGTTTGTTCATCTAATTTGGTATTTTAATTATTTAGACTGTAGACTTATTCAAATATTTTTATTTATTGGATAGAATCTGGTTTAGTATAGATCAAGTTCAGGCTTTAAATATTTTATTTAAAATTTAAAATTAATAGAAAAACTCTAATAAGCTAAAATTAAGTATTTGATTTGGTTTCGGTTCAAGTTTGGGTTTGATTTTTCTCGTACACAGGTTTAAGACCCATTTGGAAATTTTGACAGGTTTGGTTTTTTTAATTTACATCGATTTGGTTCGGGTTTCAAGCCTCTAAAACAATATCTTGAAAAAATATTATAAAATATCAACTCGGGTCTAACAACCTAACTAAACATAGTTTTTAAAAATAAATTCCACATTATAATGCGGGTATAATCCTAGCCTTATATATTAAAGTGGAAGACACTTTCATTTTGGTTGTGTTATATAAACATTTAAAATTAATAAATATTTAATACAAAAACTCTAAAAATCTAAAATTTAATATATATATATATATATATATATATATC